>JARFYF010000069.1:4235535-4246379 GCA_030265395.1 Rhina ancylostomus
AAAAAACACCAAGAGGAACTGATGGACCACGGCTGGAGGATTGCAGCAGGAAGGTGCCGTGATATAATTCTGCAACCCACGGCTTGCACATTTTTTATTTCTAGATTTTGTGTTCTTCTGATCGGAGATGTGCAGACGTAGGAGATGCTCCCCGAAGAGGTGACTTAATTGCTCGAAATAGATCTGCTCTGACTCCGTGCTGCTGCTCATTACAGGAAGCCAGGACTTTACGAGGTGTGATAGTTCACATGAGAATTGTGGTAATGATGCTTTCTTCCTTTCTCATGCAGAGTGTCCAAGTCCACACCGAGGCTACTCATTAACAAGGAGATCACTCGTCAGGTGCGTCAAAACCCTGGAAATTTCCAGCGTGGCTACTAACCCATCATTAACTATTTTGTTCCCTCCACCCCACCTCTAACTATCACCCCACACATATCCCGATGGTACAGTACTCCAGCTGTTGCATAGAGACAGACAGAGGGAACAACAGGAAAGGAGAGAGAGAGAGAAACCTTGTACATGTAATGCACTACAATGTCTTTAAGAACCTTAAACCTTTCAAAATGTTTAACGCCCAGTGAAGCACCGTTGAACTGTTTTAATGTAGGAAATGCAGCAGTCAATTTGTTCCCGCAAACAGCAAAGCAAAATAATCAGATAATATTTGTGTTTAACGAATGTTGTGAGAAGTAAAAGTATTGATCAAGTCTTCGGGCAGGGCTGCTCTGCTTTCCTTGATCTCTAAATCTACCTCATCATGGTCTTTGCATTTTATTTATCTCTCTGCACTGCACTTTCTCTGTAACACTATATTCTGCATTGTTTTCCTTATTACTACCTCAAGGTACTTTATGTATGACATGACCTTTATGTATGACATGATGGAGTAGGTATAAGAGGAGATGTCAGGGGTAAGTTTTTTACTCAGAGAGTGGTGAGTGTGTGGAATGGGCTGCCGGCAATGGTGGTGGAGGCGGATACGATAGGGTCATTTAAGAGACTGTTGGATTGATACATGGAGCTGAGAAAAATAGAGGGTTATGTGTAAGCCTAGTAATCTCTAAGGTATGGACATGTTCGGCACAACTTTGTGAGCTGAAGGGCCTGTATTGTGCTGTAGTTTTTCTGTGTTTCTATGGATCTGTCTGGATGGCACACAAACAAAAGCTTTCACTGTATTTTGGTACACGTGATAATAATAAACCAATTCCAATTGCTAGTTTGGGATCTTTCACGTACATGACTTTTTAGAAGTCTGAAGTTAGAGATGTGTATAAGGAAGAGGGAACGGTTCACAGGTGAGGTGAGATGGATTTGGGTAGGAAGTGTCTGGTGGAGCATTAACAATGATGTGGAAGAAGAAGCCAAATGGCCTATTCCTCTGCCATGCCTTGTTTTGTTAAATTCTGGAGAAACTGTCTCCAGTGATCTGTCAGCAACCGGGAATAAGGTAACTAGCAATTGGAATTGGTTTATTATTGTCACATGTATCAAGATACAGTGAAAGGTTTTGTTTATGCACCATCCAGATAGATCACGTCATGGATAAAGTACACGGAGGTAGTAAAAAGGAAAACAATGCAGAATATAGTGTTACAGAGAAAGTGCAGTGCAGGGAGATAAATAAAGTGCAAAGACCATGATGAGGTAGATTTAGAAATCAAGAGTTCATCCTTTAGCACATGAAAGGTCTGTTCAAGAGTCTGATAGCAGAAGCTGTCCTTCAGCCTGATAGTACGTGCTCTTGGGCCTTCTACTGCCCCACTGAAGGTAGGAGAAGAGGGAATGACCGGGGTGGGAGAATTGGATTTATGTTTAGATAAGGAAAGATGGTAGGAGGCATGAGTGGAGTACAGGCACCAGCACGGATTGGTCGGGCTGAATGGCCTGTTTCAGTACCAAACTCATATATATGTCAAAAGGAAAATAGAGCTGTGGAGAGAGTGCAGGAGGAATATGATTAATTAGAGAGCTCTCTGAAAGGGCTTGCACAAGCACAGTGACCTGAATGGCCTTCTGTACTATATCATTCTGTGGCTACTGTCTTGATTAGCAGGTCTTTGGAGAGTAAATGTTCCATCACCCACCATCCAAATGTGCACACATTGAGCAGACCAATGACCACATGCAGAACCCTAATGTGTGTCTTCTTCCTATAATGCATGGGTTCTGAGGGCAATTTGTATAAAATAATTCTGCTTCTCTCCTCAAAAAAAAGGACAAAGAAGGTCAAAAGAAACTAGTAAGATATTCTTCAGTTTAAAAGGGTTACCAAACACATGGCTAAAAAATGGAATGGAGATATCAGTTTCTGAATGAAGAGGCAGCAAGATCTCCTCCTGCCCTTGTACTCCTCAGTACTGACTGCAAATCCAACCTCAGATCTGGCCATGAATGGGAGCAGGTCTCCCAGGCAGTAACTTATCCCGACCTAAGTCATTACTTCCTATTAGTTTAATGAATATTTTCTTTCTTTCCTTCAGGGAGATCCCATGATGGCACTTCTGGGGCTTGGAAATTCTCTTGACTTTGATTCCGAAAAAGCCTACAGGCAAGTTTATCTCAAATTATTTCTTCACCTTAGTGCCTTTGAGCACTCTTGGAGCTGGAGACATTTGCAGGCTGTTTCTTATGAATATGTCCAAGTCATTTCTTATAGATGGAAAACAATGCACCAAATCCTTTAATGCTCTAAACCAAAATACTGTGAATGTTGGAATTCTGAAATAAACCATAAAATGCTACAAATAGTCAGCAGGTCAGGCAGCATGGTGGAGAGCAACAGATTAATGTTTTAGGGCACAAGACTGTAGAATGGATACAACGTAGAAGGAGCCCATCAGTCTATACCAGTTCAATATAAGAGCAATCCAGCTCATTCCATTCTCTCCAAAGACCCCTGCAAATCCTTTTTATTCAGATACAGTATTTATCCAGCTCCATTCTGAACACCACAATCGAACCTGCCTACAAACTACTCCTGGTGCCATTTTTAGTTCTTTTGACAATCCTGCCTATACCCTTCCCGATTTTAAACACTTCTATCAAATCTCGCGAGCCCTGCAGAGAACAACCGCAGCTCCTCCAGTCTCTCTGCATAACTAACATCTCTCATCCCCAAAATCATTTTGGTAAATTACTTCTGCACCTTCTCCAAAGTCCTCGCATCTTTCCTGATATTTATGGGTCACCATTTGCAAGTTCCCTCTAGCACTCCAGCAGCACATTCCAGATGACAACAACTCACCATGTTAAAAAAAATTCTTCTAATATCAGCTCTGATGATCAGGTGGAAAAGTTGCACGTTGTTAGAACATAGAGCAGCTACGTTGATTTGTTCAGATGAACATTAGGGATAATGGAATAGCAGCTGCATTTGGGGAGGAGGTGACATAAATACAGACACAGATAGAGGGGCTGAATGTCTTGTTTTTCTGCTCTTAATTGAACAAATGCTGGTTTTCAGTTTAATGGAATTCAGCTGCAGAATTTGGTAACTGCTGCTCTTAGCTTCCGCATATTGTGATGACAATCAATCTTTTTAACCCAAAAAAAATTGGGTTAGATAACAAGTAAATAACAAAAATTACCTGTTTTGTTATTAACAGGTAATAACAAAAATTACCTGTTATTATTCTTCAGGTAAACAATTACAACCAACACATCCTATAATTTTGCAACCACTTCCTTTAAGATCCCAAGCTGGAGGTCATTAGGTCCTGGGGTGTGGTTGATCCTTGCATTAGTTTTCCTTGTACTTTCATTACAGTGATAGAGATAGTTTTAAGTTCCTCCCTTCTAATACCCCTTTGGTTAACTATCATTATTGGGATGTTTTTAGTGTCTTCTGTGAAGATTGATCTAAATTAATTAATTTTGGATCTCTGCTATTTTTTCAATATCTCATTAATTTTCCAGTTTAATTCTATATGAGACCAACATTTATTTCAGCTACTCCCTTTTACCATACCAGTAGAAGCTCTTACTGACTTTTTTCACATTGTTGCTAGCTTATGCTCATACTGGATCTTCTCTCTCAATGAAGTCAAGTATTTGTTTGAGAATTGGATTGTGTGGAACTTGCCTTAAATGGGCTTCCTTTACTTAACTCAGGTGATGCATGTGGCTTTGGTTCTGTTGGGATCTTCCTCATGCCACAGCCTTGACATTAACAAAACACAGGCAAGAGGCATAATGTGCTTGTATCTGCACTCATTAACCTGTTTGGTCTTGCCCTATCAGAGACATTGTCTTTCTCATCATGAGCATTGTATAACAATAAATAAAGGTTTAAGGTGAGAAGGGAAAGGTTTAAAGGGGACCTGTGAGGCAACTTCTTCACACAGGGTGGTGTGTACATATATGGAACAAGCTTCCAGAAGAAGTAGTTGAGGCAGGTACATTAACACAATTTAAAAGACATTTGGACAGGTACACGGGTAGGGCACGGGCCAAACACAGGCAAATGTGACTAGCTTAGATAGGCATCTTGGTCGGCATGGACGTTGGGCTGAAGGGCCTGTTTCCGTGCTGTATTACTCTGTGACTCATGTTACATCTCTATTTTGACGTAGCACAATTTTGTCTCAGCAGGGATGTAGCTTACGTGGGTCCATGTGATGATGGGTGCCTAGCTCTTGCTGATTTGCTAGGCTGGAAGGTATAGTAATATTTCCTTTACATTCTAAATTTCGCTCACTCCATCCATTGTAGCTTCACCTCTGGCCAGTTGGGATCATTGGGAAATAACTCACTCAGTGAAAGGCTACGGGACTGAGAAGCAGAGTTGTTAATAATATTTAAAGCTTGTATTGATAGATTTTTGGAATAAAGAGGAGTCGGTAACATTAAGGATCAGGCAGGAAAGGTACCAGCAACCCGGGTTCAATCCTGACCTTAGCTGCTGACTGTGTGGAGTTTTCTCTATGACTGGGTGGGTTTCCACCAGCAGCTCCAGTTTCCTCCCATATCCTAAAGAAATGCAGGTTGGTAGATTAATTGGTCACTGTAACTTGCCCCCAGGTGAGTGGTAGAATCTGGAGGGAATTTAGGAAGAATAAAATGGGGTTAGTGCAGGATTGGTGCAAATGGGTAGTTGATGGTTAGTATGGACTCAGTGGGCCAAAGGGCCTGTTTCCATGCTATACAACTCTTAACTCCACCTGTAGAGCAGTGCTTAGATAAGGTCAACCATGACTTTATTGAATGGCTTGAGGGGTTTACTCCTGCTCCTATTTCTTTTGTTCTGAGCTGAGAAAAGTGGCAAATATTAGAGGTGGGTTTGTGCACTATTCTTTCCTGACGAGAGAACATGGTTTAGGATTTAACCCCAACTGAAGGAAGGAAGGAAGATATAGTTTGCTGTTGGCAACCCTATAAGATTTTACAGCACTAAAAAATCTCTACACTGAAGAGTCACTCAGAAGGTAGACTGTTAGCTGAGCTTAATTGGTAGCACTGTCATCTCTGAATCAGGCAGTCACTTCAACGCAGTAAGATGAAATGCTGCTCTCCACCAATTCCAGTGTCTTGATTATCTCTGAATTCAACTGCTCCATTGTTAGGAGCCTTCAGCTGCCTGGGCCATTCGGTCCAACGAGTCTGCTCCGCCATTCAATCATGACTGATTCAACCCCATCATCCCACCTCCTCCCCATAACCCTTAACATCCCTTTACCAATCAGGAACCTCTCAATCTCTGCCTTAAATATACCCACTGACTTGGCCTCCACAGCCCTCTGTGGCAGTGAATTCCACAGAGTCACCACCCTCTGGCTGATGAAATTCTTCCTTATCTCAGTTTTAAAGAGACGTCCCTTTATTCTGAGGCTGTGCCCTCAGATCCCAGACTCTCCCACTGATGGAAGCATCCTCTCCACATCCACTCGATCCAGGTCTTGCCGTATTTAGTTGGTTTCAATGAGATCCCCCCTCATCCTTCTGAACTCCATCGAGTACAGGCCCAGAGACATCAGACGCTCCTCATATGTTGAGCCTGGGATCATTCTTGTGAACCTCCTCTGGACCCTCTCTAGGGCCAGCACATCTTTCCTTCAATACAGGGCCCAAAATTGCTTTCAAAGAAGTGCAAGTGAATCACTGCTTCACCTGGAAGGAATCTTTGGGTCCCTGGATGAGATGGGCAAAGTGCTTCAGATCCTGCAGTAGCATGAGAAAGTATTGTAAGAAGGCAAATGGTTGGTGAGGATGGAAGAGCTGACCAGGGAGTTGCTCTGGAAGTCATGCCTTTGCAATGCTGAATGGGGAAATCCCTTTAGAAGGTTGTAGAAAGTACAAAGGATGATCCATTGAATGCAGAGATTAGTAGTGTGGAAAGTAAGACTGGGGGAGCTCTATCCTTGTTCTGCCCAGGAGAGGGGCTATGAGCAGGAAATAGTTGTCATAGGGTCAAGGGCTCTGTCATTTATGGTAGAAGGAAGCTATGGTGCAGGAAGATAGAAAGGCATATTAATGGAGAAGATATGATGGAGCTGCAGGAATTGGGGAAAATGGAATGGAGTCATTATCAGAGGCAGAGTGGGAGGAAATATAGTAAAGATAGCTGTGGACTTGTCATGGATATTGGTTGCCAAACAACCCCCCAGGATGGTGACAGATATCCAAGAAGGGAAGAGTCAAAGTAGATCATGTAAAAGAAAGAGCAGGGTGAAAATTGGCAGGAGAAGTAATTAAACTTGAGTTCTCTGAGTGAAGGAGGCAGCACCAATGCAGTTGTCCATAAACAGATGAAAGAGTTGCAGAAGATCCATATTAAAACTGAACCGAGTACTGTTCTACATATCCAACAAAAAGACAGGTGTACCTTGGGTCCGCGCAAGTTTCTATAGCCACACCTTTGATCCGGAGAAAGTGTTGAAGTAATTGTTCAATGTGCGAACAAGTTCAAGCAGGTGGAGGTGAAGTGGGATTGCTCCTTGTGTTGCTCATTAGTTAAACTAATGAAATGTTCAGGCAAATTACTTTTAACACTTTTTTGACATCTATTTTTGTGTGACGAGGTAATAGATACTTGGATAAGTCTTAGGTCTGTCAGGATCTGTGTAAAGAGGGTTACTGTTTCTATTGTGCAAATTTTCCATAGTTCTGAAGAATAGCTCTCTCCAAAACAAGTCATTTGTCCCTTCTGCCCCATGCTGATGTTTAAACTCTACTGGAACCTCCTCTCGATTATTGGTATGTCCTCCTTTTCCTTTGTTTTATTTCCAAATTCTACTTAAATGGATCAATGCTATAAGTAATCCATATGGAAAGTCGTTTTAAGCATGGAGCCATACAGCATGGAAACAGGCCCTTCAGCCCACTGAGTCCATGCCATCTGTTGAGCACCATTTATGCTAATCCAACAGAAATCGCATTTTGTTCTCCCACTCAGACTCTGCCCTTCACCTACACACTAGGGGCAATTTAGTGTTCAATTAGCCTACCGATCTGTGCATTTTTGGTACGTGGGAGGAAACTGGGGCACTGGGAGGAAACCCACGTGGTCACGGAGTATGTGCAAACTCCACACAGATTGCATTGGAGGTCAGAATGGAATCCAGGTTGCTGGAGCTGTGAGGCAGCAGCTCTACTAACTGCTGCTGAGCATATTCAATGGATGATAAGATTTTGATTTGTTCCCATAATTGAATTGCTTCTCCTTGAGTGCAGCATTTTTTTTCTGGTTTAATTAAGTCTTCTCCCTAGCTCATTGAATAAAATGATCATGGAACTATATATTATTAAAAAGTTGTCTCTGGTCACAAGCACTGAATGCATGCATGTGAAGAGGCTGGGAGTTGCATTGAACATATCTGGTTCTTTTAACTTCAGTGAGTTCTACCAGCAGCTGAACCTTCAGCTTGTTTAACCCTGGCCAGAAACCAATTTCTCTGCTGTGGAGTTGTACTGAACTACCTCTCTTATCTGAACTAAATCAAAGTTAAATGATTTGTTCATGAAAATCAAAAAAATTGCAGGTGCTGGAAGCTTGAAATAAAAACAGTAAACACCAGAAGCACTTAGCATGCCAGGCATCATCTGGAAAGGGGAATGGAGTTAATATTTTGGGTCAAAAACCTTTTGTCAGAACTGTTTGACCTGCAACATTAGCTCTCTCTCTTTCCATGAGGAACTTACTAGAATGAGTGTTGGATGATGTAGCAGTTCATTGCAGTTAAGTAATGAAACTGAACATTGAAGATATTTTGTAGTGGAGATCAAGGGATGCATGAGTATCTCACAGATTACAGGAAAGAAAGGAAGAGATGAAAAAATCTTGAAAATATGAAACCAGCTTTCAAATCAGTATGAGAGTATTCACCATTTCTGCAAGGCTCCCATAAACCAGTTCTACATACTTCAGAAAAGGCTGAAGGTGACAACACATTAAACTTTTTTTTGATGTGCTTAGACGTGAAAGGTATGCACTGAGGATTGCTAGGAAGTTTTAAAAAAAATTAATTGTTTTTGATGCCTAGTGTTGGATAAATCAACCCAATCATATGGATCAGTCTGTGGGAGTATCTTCTGCCTTTCATGGAAACTATTATGATCACTTTGATGTCAAAGATTAACTGGGACTGCCATGTGTTTAATGTAGGACAATTGGAATACACTTATTGCTTCTTGTAGTGGTCCTCACAAGCTCCATAATCTGAGGCATACCCTTCCTGGTTTAAACTGAAAGATGAGTGGATGAAACAGAGGATCGTAATAAAGTATCCCAGATACATAATGTGTGGTCCCATTTGAATGTTCTTCAAGGTGGCAAAGTGAATCAGACTATATCATAAAAGTTACAAATGAGTAACTGAGGTAATTACCCAACATACATGATAGATCATTATACAGCTTTCAGTGAAAACATAATTACCTATTAAAAAATCACCGAAAAACAAATTTGCAATATGGCATTGCTTTCTGTTGCTGCTCTTTCTTTGTTGGTTCACACACTGACAGAGATGGATTAAAATAAGAGGTAAGATGGGTATTACAGGAGATATTTCCACTGATATGGTGGGGTGGTGTGGGTGGGTGGGTGTCCAAAACCAGAGGTGATTATTACAAGATGATCATGAATGAAAACAGTGGAGAATTTGGGAGCAACTTCTTACGTACTTGGAATGCAGACTTGCCACACCAAGGAATGATGGTGGTGAATATTTTGGAGTGAGATAGAGGAGCAAGTGATGTAGTGGTAGGCCAAGGTGAAGGAAAATGCAGTGAAACTCTGATAATCTACTATCCAGCCATTTGAAAGTCTCAGAGAAGTTCAGAGCCTGGGTCACCAGGTAACGTTTGCTGTTCTCCCTTCCAACTCACCGGGGCCCCCATTCCTGCGCTTCCTTTAAATTTAACAGGTTCACGGAAAGTTAATATAATGCAGTGTAACATCTTAAAGAAAAAGTGAATCAACAATGTGTTAGGATATTGTTAGCAGTAACCATAAGACTGTAAGATATAGGAGCAGAATAAGGCCATTCAACCCATCAAGTCTGCTCCAATTTTCAATCACGGCTAATTCTTTTTCAATCCCATTTCCCTGCCTCTCCCTGTAACCCTTGCCCTCTTTCAATCAAGAACCTAGCAATCTCTGCCTTAAATACACCCAATGACTTGGATTCCACAGCCCTCAATGGCAACGAATTCCACAGATTCGCCACCCTCTAGCTGAAGAAATTCCTCCTCCTCTCAATTCTAAAAGGATGTCCCTTTATTCTGAGGCTGTGCCCTCGGATCCTAGACTCTCCTACTAGTGGAAACCATCCCCTTCACATTCACTTGATCCAGGCTTCAATGAGAATGCACCCTGCAACCCCCACCCCCCCCAGCCAAATTCCTTCTGAACTCCATCGAGTAAGGCCTGGAGCCATCAAGCACACCTCATACATTAACATCTAATAATCCAGATAATATGATAATCTGACATCACAAATCCTTAGTGTGCTGGATTATTGGAGTTTTACTGAAGTGGGAGGAGGATCATGAGAGGACAAAGCCTTTTGAGCCTGGTCTATCAGTAGGATTGTGATTGATTTTATCTTGACTCCGCCTCCTTAGTCTATCTCTGAATCTCTTGATCATTGAATGACAGAGTCATACAGCATAGAAACAGACCCTTTGGCCCAACTCATCCATGCTGACCCAGATGCCCATCTAAACTAATCCCATTTGCCCACATTTGGCTCATATCGCTCTAAACTTTTCCTATCTATGTACCTGTCCAAATGTCTTTTAAACATTGTAATTGTACCCATCTCTACCACAGCAAACTTTGCCATTGTGCTGAATGGCCTGTTTTTGTGCTTTAATTTAAATATTTTTTTTCTGGAGAGGCTGATTTTTGCCTTTGAATAACATTATTAGATAAGGAGGAGCCCAATGCTGTCAGGACAATTTAATTATTTCTGAGACAGCAGATGAAGTCAGTGCAGTTCATCCAGCCTTTTGTTGTGTTCTGCCAGCATCTGTATATTCTCAGTCAAAATCTTTGCTGTTGTTCATTTTTTTGGGGGGTTGGGGGTGAGAGGGAAGTGGGCATTGTAGGCAAGGCCAACTTTCCTTACCCCTGAATATAGTAATTTACTGACCCATTTCAAAGGCAACCACATTGGTGTGGGGTCTGGAGTCATGTGTGGGCCAGATGGGGATAACAGATTTCCTTCTCCAAAGAACATCAGGGAACCAGCGGGGTTTTTACAATAATCTGGCAGTTTCATGGTTATCACCACTGAGAATAGAGGCTGTTTCTTAAATTATGGATTATTAATAATAATTTAAACCACACAAGTGTGGTGGGATTCGAACTCCAGTCTCTGGATTTTTAGTCCAGTGGTTTA
>JARFYF010000069.1:4547570-4568354 GCA_030265395.1 Rhina ancylostomus
TTTGTTCTGACGTTCACATAATTCTCAGAAAGAAATGTCCTCAAAAAAACAAGAAAGGCAGTGTCCTTTATTGTGTCAGATTGTAAAAGTAACTGAATATGTAAGGGTTAATAATGTACAGCTGTTATTGCTTCAACCATGGTGTGACTGTAGTTATGGCTGCAAGATATGCAGGTGCTTGGGAGTGCTTCAGGAGTATCTTGTTTTGCTAAAAGTTTGCTGTAAGCAACTGCCCAAATATGTGCAACTTCACACGTAGGCATCTTTAGATTAAGTATAAAAGGAGGGACACAATCTTTGAGTGGGGATCAGTACAGAGCTCGGGTTACACTGTTTACTCTCTCTCTCTGTATCCTTCACTCCCACTAGCGTTAAATAATAAAGCATTAACTGTACGCTGCTTGGTTCTGTTGTCTGCTTTATTACAGCATGGGACGACTTTCACAAGTTGAATGCAAGTACGGTTGGGAAATGCAATGTACATTAAGTACCATGTGTATAAAGAATCAGTTTGGGTTTAATCCTCATGTTAATACAGTGATTGATCAGGATAAAGCAAGATGATTCAGGAAAGTGCAAAACAGATGAACAATCTGAATGAAGAGTATATAGCCAGCTTTAGTTCCTCCAGTGAAGAGTTGGAACAGACAGTTTCTTTACTACAAACCTGTATTGCTTGGTGTACATTGTATGAAGTGGCCAGATGAAGAGAGGGAAGCACATATGAAGCATTAATACTGGCACAGACCAGTTGAGCCAATGGTTTATAATATTGTGGTCCTAGGTCAGGTAGTCACTTACAGCATCAGACAGGACGTCACTCTTCACTGGAAGGATGTGAGCAATGCGAACATGTGGCACCAGGTCACAGACAATCTCACGGAGCTGCACAGAGTCCAAATCACGCTTCTTCACTCCACGTTTGTTCACACTGTGTGCAGTCCCATTCAACAAATTGGGCTCTGGGGTACACAAAAAAAGTGTAAGTTACAAAACAGTTTTGCAATTTCCCTACTGAGGTGTCTTTCTGAGCAAGTCAAACACCAGCTGAAGCAAAGCAGAACCACACATTCCATATTGTTTTCTTCCCCTTTGCCTCATACTTGGACACCTTGTTACAATCCAGCCTTTTACTGACAGCGGAGTGACACACTAATATCTCTTTATTCCAAAGGCACAAAAGAAGAGAAAGTTTTCTGTACGAGTTCCCAGCATTTGAAGTTTCATTGGGAGTGGGTAGATGGTAGAGGAAGTGTGGAACAAAGAAACAACTTGGAGAAAAGGCTACAGAAGAGTCAGCATGTGGATTAACATTTCAACAGTTGTGCTGGCAACTCAGCTACCAAGGGGCTTTCAAATTTGTTGTGCAATTTAAAAAAACACACACAATGTAATTTTAAGAAGTTGATGGTGCAGTGACCTCTTTTGCTTGTACCATTAGTAACAATCTTGCTATGAGCTCATTAAGCTTCATAATGAGGAAGTTGATAGCCAGAGGAATAAATCAAAGCCACGGTCTCCATACCTCAGCAAATCTAATACATTCTCTACTGTTTGTACTTGCAACACAGAATGTAAAAACTAATGAAGAGCAACAATTTCAAGAGGCCATACCTTATCCCCTACTGTACTTACATTCATCACAAATCAGTCACAGTTGGTCACTAACACTACCTATAAACCAACATACACATTAAATACAAGCAGCGTCTGTCAGCAAGTCTGAAGGGGAAGAGAAGTCCAACATGGGTGGTTTCTGTTCAAAGTCCTCCCATTCAATGTTAATAGCTCTGCAGGATTCTTTGGTAGGTTCTTTTCCATTTGGTTATGTGGATTGAGTAGTTCAATGACACATTACGACAAAACACATGTCTTTCTTTTGTTTTTGAAGATAATTTGGGTTCTGTCAAGTCACAATTCTCTCAATTAATTGATCACTTTGTAAAAGTGATTTCCTCCTGATATTTAACTTTACTTTTTGGAAACAAGATTCTGCACTCTTTTGCCCTGCTCATGCAAGTTGTGACTGAAAACTCAAAAAGCTGCAGATGTTTATAAATTAGATAAAAAACCCAGAAGAAACTGGAAATACTCATCAGGTCAGGCAGCATCTACAAACCTGCAGAGCATTTCCATAATTTTTTGAAAATTTAAAACAATTCTCTTTCACATCAGCCCAGTGTCTGTGCTGACCATGATGCCAAGTGAAACTAATCCCATCTGCCTGCACATGTTCCACAACTCTCCATTCCTTTCATATTCATGTGTCTGTCTAAATGAATACCAATACTTCATGTTAAAATGAAGGTTTAAATGACTACTAATCCTTCAAGGCGTCAGCCATTGGCTCAATGTGTGGCATTCTCACATCCAAGTCAGATGGCTGATAGGAGGTACCAAGTGCAACATCTTTGCTGACAATTATTACAAAACCGAGGGGTGTTGCCTGCCTGAGCTGACATCTTTCAGGTGAGACTTGGCAGATGACCCTGTGCATTCAAGTCCAGATGCACAGGATCCTATGTCATGATTTCAAAGGGTTGAGCAGATATTAATTCTTCACCAAAGTAGGTATCTGGTTATCACCACAATACTGACTATGGGATCTTGCTGTGAAAAGGTGAACTACTGTTTCTTACTTTTCAAAGTTGTTTTTGTTGCAGTGTAATTCACTGTCTATAAGTTGGTTTGGAACAGAAAAGGGATATACAAGGTGCTATAGAAATGCACGTTTCCTCCTCCATAGTCCCCACCAAGAAATGTAATTAAATGCAAGGTTACAGAATATTCAACCCCTCATTATTCTGATCAGATCTGAATACGGATTTGCAGTTTACATGGGGGGGGGGGGTGTGGTGTACTGGGCGGGAGGGGATAAATCAAACAAAACAGTAGTACACAGATCTAGAATGCAAAGAGGGAAGTTTATTTACTGTAAACCAATTATTCTGGCACTGTTGTGATGAAGTATGGATCTTGAGATTCACTTGCGCAGTACTTTGCACTAATTAAACCTTTCAAAAGAAAATGCACAATTCAAAACAGCAGCCAAGCCCAATTCAAAACAGAGCAGCCAATAAAAATCAAAATGAAGAATCTCAGGAGTTACTGCAGCCAAGTATGTTTTGAATCGCTATTTTGCAAGAGGTGTGATAAATATTAATGAAAATGAATTAACATGTACAAGCAACCTCAGTGTGTGCTCCAAAGTGTTAACGCAGAAGCTGATACTTCACAAATAAATACAATTATGATCACAGCAGGACAAGTACCAACATGCACTGAATCTGGCTCCAAACTAGTTGACATATGCAATCATCCAGAGCTGACTACAATTTTTTTTTAAGCAGCCACCCACACCCATAATTATTTCACTACTTTAACTAAGCTTTCCAAGTGTGATAGAAAGGGAGAAGTTGGAGGGAAATAAAACTGTGCATCAGCCCAAATCCAACACAGGCTGGGGTGGGGAGTGCCCGGTGTGCACAAATCATTTTATTTTCAAGGCTACCAATTTGCATTTGTGGGAGATTGCTGGTGATGTTAAAAAAAATGTAAAGAACTCACAATGATGTGGTGTCAAGTGGAGACAATGTTGAGTAGTTTGTCCTGTGGCTCTTCACTGTTAAGTGGCTACACTTTATGTGCCAACTAATGATCATCAGATTATTCACACATTGGGCTATTACAAAAGAGTTTGATTTATGTTGCAACTCTAATGCAGGCAAATGCCACAAAGCATTTCATATACAGCTGAAAATTAACACCAATACAGATTAGGTCAGGCAAGTGAAAGTTTGGGGGGGAAAAAAAAATGCAAAAGGAGCAGAGATGGCATGGTTGGGGGGCAGGTGGGATTGCAGAAAGGGTCTACAAAAGCCCTTTACCAGTCACCAATTATGGGGGAAGGGAAAGTAAGTGATGACAGCTATATAAAAGCATGCAGATTTGTCAAATATCACAATTGTGCAGTACAGAATAGCCCCCAACTTCTGTCCCATGTGCAACCTTAGTTGGCCTACCACTGCACACATTACAGAACTCTGGCCATAATATCAGCCCTCGCACAATTTGCATTGTTGGACACTTGGGTGGGACCCCCAATAAATGCCCCAAGGATCCACGAAGAAACAAGTAGAAAATCTTAAGAGAACAGAAAAATAAAGACAATTCTGGCCTCTCAGTCATAGCAAGAGGAGAGCAAATTTGTACTGGAGTGGAAGAAAGTATTACACAGTAAGAATACAAGGTGTTCTCTGGCCCAAACATCCAGCATTGGAACTAAAGGATTTATTTGTGGCTGCAAAAATTAGTGCTTCAATACTTACAGCTTTGGATGGGGGATCCAGACAAAGTCATAGCCAAAACATTAAAAAGTGTTCTTATTTTGCAACCAACACTGGCAGTATTATTAAGCTCAGGCATCAACCCAAATCCATTAGATGACGACAACTGGACACAGTCACTAAAGAGCAGGCCACCAGCCACGCCAGAAAGTGTAGACTGGTAGATATGTAGTTAGCGAGTCTCCACTGCTCTCTATACACCCGCACACAACTCACCTTCATCCGACAGACGCTTTGCCAGTTGGTGCTCAGCCCATTTAATCACAGCCTTCAGGATATCATGTTCACTTGCCTACAAGGGACAAGGAGAACCATATTAACATCAGTTTCACATACACACATTGCTTTTCAATGTTGTCCCCTCTACCTTCTTCCCCAAAAGTGAAGCAAGGTTCCAACAACACAAGTCATTAAAACTTTTACACCCTCAAGTTTCACTTCAGTCCAAGCCTTTGCATGCCCCAGAATGTCAAATGTCAACAGACCAATAAGAATAACAACCAAGCCTAATCTCAGCTTTTCCCATAATGATTACCTCTTTATATAGCTACAAGCAGAGAATAAAAGGTATATTAACCATCTGCAGGCAGATGGAATTAATTTAGATCGACATCATGGCCTGAGGACACTGTTCCTGTGCTGTACTGTTCTCATGAAGCCATATGGCACCTTTACTTTATAAAACTAGGGTACAAGTGGGAGAAGTTATGCCACAGCTATACAAAAATCCCAGGTAGACGACACCTGGAGGACACAACTTCTAGGGAAGGATACAACATCCTTGAAGTGACTGCAGTGGAGATTTACCAGAATGATCCCTGGCCTCCAAAGGTTAAAGGAGGAGAGATTAGAAAAAGTAGGGTTGTAGGGCAGCATGGTGGCACATTTAATATACTGCCTTAGTGCCAGAGGTCTGGGTGACTGCATGGGTTTCCTCTCACATTCCAAAGGTGTGCTGTTGGTGGGTTAATTGGCTGCTGTAAATTACTCCTAGTGTGTAGGTGAGTGGTAGAATCGGAGTAGAGTTGATAAGAATGCAGTAAGAATTTAAAAAAGGATTAATGTAGGATTAGTGTAAATGGGCAATTGACTGTTGGTGCAGACCCAGTGGACAAAGGGACAGTTCCAAATATTGTATCTTTCTAGGATTCTATTCTCAGGAATTGCAAAGGCCAAGTAGTCAATATCTTGAGAGCTTCAATAAAATAAGTGGAATTAGTTGGTAAATGGGGAGAAGCTATTACTGGTCAAAGGAGTCTAGGACTAGGAGGACAGGTCAAAAACAAAAATGGCCTTTCAGCTGTGAAGTCAGAATATACATCTACAGGGGCAGATGGGACCAGCTAGCTGGGAAACACAGTTGGCATGGACGAGTTGGGCTAAAGGGCCTGTTTCCATGCTGTATGACTCTCCACAAAAGTTCAATAAATTTGTGGAAAATAGTTCCATATTTAACAATGGATTGCAGGTCATTTGTTAATTTTAAACCTGTGGTTGATAGATCTTTGCTAACCATATGGTTTAAAAAGGATGCATAGAAAGAGAATATCAAGTTAGGGAACAGATTATTAGAGCTCTACTTGGGTACAGAACATGAAAACCCAACCACACTACTGCCAATACAAACTTAATGCAAGCCTGAGCAGTTGCAATTTCTTTGACCCAACGTCAATCTTAAACCTGGACGAAGTACTGAGCCAGCGCAACGCAGCTCAAACATTTCATCAGAACGTACACTTAACCTGATCTGAACCCAACACAGTTGGGTCCCACAGGGCTTGGGTCTGGTAGCCTGGCTCTACAGATCACCCATTATCTTGGTGAATGACTGAACAGGCTTGTGTGGTTAAACAGCCTCCTCCTGTTCCATTTCAAAGACCCAACACAGGCATGATGGGCTGAACAGCCTCCTTCTGTGCTGGCATCATTCAAAGATTCCTTAATTCCACCACAATCCAGCCTTTCAGACAGGGAGTTCAACTACCTTCAGCCTTGCTGGGCTTTTGGAAGAATTCCTTTTACAGAAAGATAAACAGCTGAATCCCACAACTGATTGCTACCCAGCGACCCCTACAGACAGAAGTCTGTTGAAAAGAGTGGTTATTTTGTGCAGGAGTGTGCAAATGTTAAACGTGTCCCTTGGGGTCTTGGCTCACTTTAGGCTCAGCAAAAATGTATCACTTTGAATTATAACATTCCAAACTAATGACAGCGTTTCATAAATGCAGCACTTTAGGAGAGAAAAAAATTTATAAACTGCTCTTCCCTTAGTGCTTTAGTCTAAAATACTCTTTTGCTCAAAAGGAAGGGGATGGGGGTTTTAAAAAACCATGTCAAAGAGATGTTTTGAAGGAAAGGTGCAGACAGCTTTACAATCCAATCCAAGGAGTGCTTGGCCCTCTTGTGTTTGTACATATTTCTTAAGTTTAGATTAAAAAAAAACTTCCAATAGTTGTCATTTCCCCCAAAATAATTCAAACTACAAGACAGATATCTTTCCTTCAAATCTTTCTCTAATGCAAATTCTGCTAACTCTTGAAGGACAGAAAGAGGGAAGTTGGCTACAGCTGCCTTTATCATGATCACATTTAACGTGCATATGCTGGCTTCTGAGAAGAGGGCCTCCAAACCAAAGCAAACTTTTCAGATGCTGTCAGCCGAGAAGAATGCCAAATACTACAGCACTCTGAAGAGATCCAGCAAGTTTTCTCTGGTGCTGCCAATAGAATAGCTTTGCAGGTCAGTCTGCTGATGGGTGCTTGCAATGGAGCAAGAAGAAAGCAGCCGATGTCAACACTTAACAATAAATGGATAGAGTGAACCAACTTTAAAAAAAGACTTCAGTGATCAGAATGAATGGCATCAATTTATACCACATTTTTGATAAACATTTCCAATTTTGTACCCTGGCATCTAAATATATACCAATCCGTTGCATTTATTTAATGTAGTTGTCTTTGTTTGAAGAGTGCAAATATGGGGTAAAACAAATGAGCTGGATTAGGCCTCATTCCAGCTGTTCATGACAAATACAGATGGCTTCAAATAATAAAACAGAAATATGCCAAGATGATTTAGGACAGCAGCATTTTACACTTTGTAGCAAAAGGTTAGTGCTGAATACAGTTTGGCATTCAGAACAATATCTTTAAAACCAACATTTGGTTCAAATGATTCACTGTAGAGTTAGGCATTCTTCACACACACACACACCCCCCACTGACTGAGCTGCTATGCATTTGCAGTATACTGTTCAAATGCATCAGGGCACAGAGGATTTGTAAACCCACAAGGCCTCCAAGAACCACTTTGTACTTCATGCACAATTAATTAATTGCGTTGCTTCAAAATGAATTTTCAGGATGTGACTATTACTGGCAAAGCTAGGCTTAACTTTGCATCTCTGGTAAGGTCCATTTCATAAGGCACAAGGCATTTAGGCTCTGCACCCAAGTCAACAAGTCAAGAGCTGACGTAGTGAAAATGGATATGGTCTACCAGATCCAAGACACGCGATTGCAGAGAGAGAGAGTCACACCAGGCAAAATCTTTTAATCCGCCCAGCAGTCTAGGGCAGACCCTGAACAATACAACATCCTGCTGTCTAACTTGTGAACTGGATAGAAGTTATTGGTGTTCAGACACAAAACTGTAGTTAAAATATTGCGGGACAGGAGTCATATAGGCCAGACTAGTTATGGAGGAGACATTTACTTTTCAAGTTAGGTATCCAGTTACACATCATAGAAATACAACTGCTTCATGCTCTCCATTATTGGTTCCAGCTTATTTTTTAAAATGCCAGATTGTAAAGCAGAATTCAAATTGCCACACAGGTTGATAGGGTTGTTAAGGTTGCATGTTGACCTTAATTAGTCAGGGCATTGAGTTCAAGAGCCATGAGGTGATGTTGCGGCTCTATAAAATTCTGGTTAGACCACATTTGGAATATGACGTTTAGTTCTGGTTGTCTCATTGTGGAAGGTTTAGTGAGGGTGCAGAAGAGATTTACCAGGATGCTGTTAGGATTGGAGAGTGTGCCTTGGGTTGAGCGAGCTAGGGCTTTTCTCCTTGGAGCTAAAGAAGAGAGGTGACTTGATAGAGGTATAGATCGAGAGGACAGTCAGAGACTTTTTCCCCCAGGGCGAAAAAGGCTAAAATGAGGGGGCACCATTTTAAGGTGACTGGAGAAAGATTATGGAGGGAGGGGGTGGGAGGTGGGGGAAAAAGCCAGAAGTTTTTTTAAAACATATAAACAGAGCAGTGGGTGCATGGAATGCAATGCTGTCAGAGGTGGTGGAGGCAGATATATTAAATACATTTAAGAGACTCTTAGGTAGATGAATGATAGAAAAATGGAGGGCTATGTGGGAGGGAAGGGTTAGATAAATCTCAGAGCAGGATAAAATGTAGGCAAACATCATGGGCCAGAAGGGGCTGTATTGTGCTGTAAATTCTCAATGTTCTAAATTCTCATACTACTGTCGTAGAATGTGATACTCTTGGACAATTAAACTTAATCTATGAATTATTGGTGCAGTAACATTTCAAAGTGGGGAGGATAGCACAGTAGTAATGGTATTGCATTAATTAGATCTGTGCACAAATAAGATGCATCAGTCTGAAGTAATTTCAAAGCAGGCAAAGGCAAAGTAAACGCAAAGCTTAACGCATGCTTAGACTTGACTTAACGCAAAGCAGTGCAACAATAACATTTAAACAAACACTTTATTCATCCAATTCAGTAAGCAATTAAACAAATTTTAAAATCACCAAAAACAAAAATGGCAATTAAAAACAGAAAATGCTGGAAATGCAGCATTTTACAGATGCTGCTTCACAAGTTACGCAGCATCTATGAAAAGAGAAACGTGGTTGATGTTCTAGATGGAAGACCTGTTAAAGGGTCTCCGATCTGAAACATTACTTCCATTTCTTTCTCCATAGATGCCATTTGATCTGCTGAGTATTTCCTGCATTTTCAGTTTTTATTTTGGATTTCAGGCATCTGTACGTTTTCTTTTTGCATCCTTCCTGGAGAAATATTGGGAAAAAAAACACACCTGCTCTTTAAACAGGGCGATTTAAAACAGTGTTACCAAATTAGCTTTAGTATCACTTTGAAGGACTCTCCCAGTATTGCAGTGAATGTCAGCTTACATTATGTGCTCAGACCTGGAGCAAAGCCATCGCTGACTGGCATAGCTCCCAAAATGCAACCACTGAAGACAGCTCATACATTTAAATTTAACAAACGACAGCTTTGAGCAAAAGGGGCTGCAATGCTGTCGAGGGGCTTCTTGCAAATGCAGACTGCCTCTTCTACATATTTTCACGCTTGCCTTTCATTCAATGCCCACAAAGCTAAATGCTGGCCAGGCTGCAGAAGGACATCTGAAATAAAAACAGAAAATACTGGAAACACTTGAGGTCAAGTAGCATCTGTGGAAAAAGAGTAATGAATGTTTCAGGTCAAAGACTCTTCAAAGGAATAGGAAAGAGGACGAGACAGAAGGCCAGAGTGCGACTAAAATAAAGACTGTTCTGCATGTCCCACAAAAAGACAGGCGTGGACTGCCCCGTGCAAGTTTACTCTTTCCCATTTCTAAAGAGGGTTCTTTAGGACAGGCACGGTAGTGTAGCGCTTAGCTTAACACTTTACAGTGCCAGTGACTCGGGTTCAATTCTGGTTGCTGTTTGTAAGGAGTTTGTACATTCTTCCCATGTCTGCGTGGGTTCCCTCCGGGTGCTCCGGTTTCCTCCCACATTCCAAAGACGTACGGGTTAGGAAATTGTGGGCGTGCTATGTTGGCACTGGAAGCGTGGCGACACTTGTGGGCTGCCCCCAGAACACTCTATGCAAAAGCTGCATTTCACTGTGTGTTTCCATGTACATGTGACTAATAAAGATATCTTATCCCAAAACAGTAACTCTGTTTCTTTCTACAGATACTGCTGGGTGTTCCAGCATTTTCTTTTTGATTTATACAATTTCAGATTTCCAGCATTTGCAGTTTAAATCTTCATTTACTGCAAAAGTATTTGATCTTTATTCAAACCTTGAGCCAGGAATCAAGCTTGAACATTTAGTTTCACATAATAGCCTTCAATGGCCAATAGCAGTTTGGGTTCCATTTGAGCTCCACCATTGTTGCTGGGTGAAGTTGGCAAAGCAGAAGTAATAATTAATTAAAAAATTCACTTATAATTATTGGATTAGGGGTCAGCCACAGTGCTGCATTCAATTCTGGGCAACACTCTTCAAGAAGACTTGTGGGAGTGTACAAGGAAAGATTTAAAGAGATAAAAGTCTGCAGTTACCTAGGGAGGCTAAAAGGCATTATTCTCTTTAAAGCAGAGAATGTTACACAAATATCTGACTGACAAGTTGAAAATTACAAGGGCTTTCAAGAGAATAAATCAGAAAAATTACTTCCACTGCAGTGGGCAAGGTACCCAGGAAACGGGTTAAAAGTAATTCAAAAAGTGAACAAAAGGGGAGGTTGAGGGGATAAAAATTACTTCAAATCTGGAATGGTACTCCAGTCTTGATGGCAGTGCAAGTTCTAAAGGGAATTGTAAATTATACTTGGGAAGGAGGTGGTTGCGGTGAAAGGAAAAAGGAATGGGATCAATTGGGTAAAGCTTTCAAAGAGCTAGAACAAGCATGATGGACCAGAAAGTCTCTTGTACTTATAAATTTCCATAATATCCATATTTCAAACTTCTGGTAACCAATAAAGACCAGAATATAGTTCAGCCTTGTTGTACACAACACACAGACGTGGACCAAGTTTGGAAGGACAACATCTATAAGGATTTGTAGAAGAAAAAAAATCAATAATCGAAAAACTGTTCAGGCCTATCATTTTCCATTAACAAATTCCTCAAATACACAAGCCATTCCAGCAGAAACTCTAACTGCAGACCGAAGCCAGTACCTGCAGGTAGTCCGACTGGATTGCTGCCATCAGGTGCTCCTTACTGAGCTCAAAGAGTATGTCCGAAGCAATGATGTTACTGAACTCCTCACAGAGGAAATGTAGCATCTGCCGATGGACCCACTTGGATCCATATGGTTGAGAACTCCACCTCAGGATAGTAGCTAACGAGTCCAGTGTAACACTCTCAACAATCAGGTCTTCACAGCCTGTAGAAGAAATTATGTGAATTAGAATACAATAACAGCAGCAAAGAAAAACATCTCCTTCATAGATGAATCTCAAGCCAATCTTTTTAATCACAGATCCTAATCCCCCTCCATCAAGAACCACTCCATTTGACTCCCAAAACTATTTATGATCCTGCCAATGGCTTTCCCAGTTATTGTATTTCTTAACTCATTCATTGTTTGTTAGAAAGGTTTGAAGTACAGAAGCCATTCAAAACTAACCCATTTTAACTCTTGGAGCATTTCACTCAAGTCCCATTCGCCCATCTTCTTTTACATTACTATTGTTTCCATCTATTAGGAAAATAGTGGGATAGTCTGTGATTGTGTTCCACAGCGATCACTAGCCAATATAGATCCTCCCTCAACTGCCCACACCACATATGCATGCCAAGGAGGTGCCATGTCATACTTGTGGATCAGGAAAAGCATTCAGTATACTTTACTTCAGCTGACCAAGGCAAGCCACAATTTCCTTCTCAATTTGAGTTTTCCACCTTTGTTGCTTCACCTTTAGGTCCATTCCAAACTTTGTTCACAATGAATCTTAAAAACACTTCTAGTGTGAATCCACACCTTATTGAGACAGTGAGAGAAGATGACACATCATGAAGTAGTAGTCCAAATTGTTTTCATGCTATTTGATATGCTTCTGCAGAAGTAACTCTAAAGATAATGTTGTGTGAAATTAGAAGCCCCATTCTCCTCTGGGCTTAGACCTCAAGACACCAAGTATAATCTCATTCATGGCTTTCCACTGCATTGCCCTCAATTTTAAAAAACTCCCTTACTTCTCACTGGTCATGAATGGCAGCACTGAGCAAGGCCCAGGTAAAATATGTTGTAATAAACATTTTTACTGAATCAAATCTGCCAGAGGCCAATGTTCTGCTTCCAAGGTTAGGATTCCAGCTCCAAATATTCCATAGCAGAGCTGAGAGATGTCCAATGGAATAAACCATAACAAGAAACAAGGTACACCATTTAAATGTGCATTTAGCTTTGTGCTTCTACAACCCAAGATACTTCACAGGACCATATTCATTCAGAAACTGATACAAAGCTAGTTAAAGATTAGGGNNNGGTGACTAAAGAAGTACAGGGAGGTGGTGTGAGGTGAGTTTTAAAAAGGCAACGTAAAAGGTCAAAGATTAAAAGGAAAAAAGTTTTAAAGGAAAGCAGAGAGAATAAGTAAGGGGATTTCCAAACCACAAAGCCTTAGCTACTAAAAAGGAACAGCCACCAATAGTTGGAAGGAAAGGAATCAGGGATGTTGAGAAACTAAACTGGAGATTTCAGACTGTTGCTGGATGATGGAAAGATAGGGGACACCTTAAATATTTGATGCAGTCAAATCCAATCAGCATTCATAGAAGAGATTAGATAAAGATTTTGGCATCTAACTCTAATTCATTAAGGCACAAGCAATCAAGTGAACTTTTAACATAAACAGACATGGTAATGTACAGAAAGTGAAGTACATCAGTGAAATGATCAGCCATCAAGTTTTTAACCCTATTCAGGAGTGATTACTGGTAATTTGAATAAAATGCAATCGAATTTTAAAAAGTATTAAAGTCATGCACAAATCCACAATTCTATTTGAACTTTTGCCCATGACCAGACTTGATAAGTAAGCACTTTTATCCATCACACATCAGCTTTTCAGAGAGAGAGAAGTTTAGGGAAGGCAACCACCCTGTCATCATAGAGCACAGAATAAACCTAGCTTTCTCTTTCAATCAGGGAAACTTACTGCATTGATGGATTATTGCTAGTCCTCATCTCAACCCATTTGGACTTGAGCAGGCTGGAAATAATTAAGCCAAGTTTGTCTCAAATAAGTTACTTCAGTCCAAATCTTATCAAGAAGCCACCTTGGACTTCCAAGTCAATGAGTATAATAAATGCTATCATTAATTTCAGTACCTACAACTTTTTGAAAAGACCCATGTAGTTTAACAAGCATGCTTGTCCCTTTTAAGATTGTGGTTGTGTAGTTTAAGATCACTTCTACAGCTGCTCCTCCAGCCTAACCTTTCAGAACAACCTCCATTAGTTTATCAGTTAAGTTAATGCATCTGTTCTTTCCCATTTTATATACAGGTCTTGTAACAGGTGTTTCTAATAACAGTTATTACCTATATGCAACTTGGTGTCCCACAACCAAATCTGAATTGTGATTGACTCAAATCAACAGTGCTGACAATAAGTAAAGAATGGAAACTATCTACCTTAGTGAGGCTTTGAAACCATATTCCAAAATGAAAAGAATTTTATTACTGACTTCATCATCCAAGCCAAAAAGGATCCACTGGGTTTGAAAGACCATGCACCATTTTTAAAAATGAAACTTTTAAACAAAAGCTTTACAGGAGATAAAAAGGCAGAAATCACAACTTCACTGAACCATGCAATACAAGGGGCCTGCCATTTGGCCCATCAAGCAGTCATCTCTGTGAGTTCCACAGATCAGAGGATAGCAAATGTAACCCAACTATATAGAAAGAAGAAATGATAAACAAAGCTAACAACCGATTAGCCTTACAGCAGTACTTGGTAAAATACAAGAATCTAATTATTAAGTAGCAACAGGTATTTAAAAGATAATAATAGGATTGGGCAGAGGCAACACATTTATGAAAAGGAAATCAGATTTCACAAGGCTGTAACTGGTACATCAGGGGAACCAGATGTGGTTAAGAAACAAAATAAGAGCACATAGAATCAGGGGAAAGAGGGGGCCAGTGCAAATATACTGGTCCATACTGAAGATTAGCTCATGGACTGAAAACAGTAGGAGTACACAGATATTGTCAGGTTTGGAGGCTGTGATGGGAATGCTGCTGCAAGAATCAGTGCTGGCGCATCATCTATTGCCCAATCTGCAACAGTATCTTGGATATATTATACCTGGTCCATTCATCCAAGTTTACTGATGATACAAAGCTAGGTGGCAGTGTGGGTTATGAAGAAGATCCAGAGAGGTGTCAGAGGGATATGGATAGGGTAAGTGAATGAGCGAGTATATGGCCCATGGAATACAACAGAAAAATATGAGGTCATTCACTTTGGTAGAGGAAAAAGAAAAGAAAAGCAGAGTACTTTTCAAATGTTGAAAGATGTTGGTGTTCAAAGGAAATTAGGTGTCTTGGTACACAAATTAGTTAAAGCGAACTTGCAATGAAGAGCAAACAAGGGAAACAGCCCATTGGCCTTTATTGCAAGAGGATGGGAACAAGAGCAGAAGCGCCTTGCTTCAATTATACAGGGCCCTGGTGAGATCACACCTGGGACATGGTGTACAAATCTGTTCTCCTGATCTTAGGAAGGATGTACTGGGAGAGCAACAAAAATCCAACAGATTGATTCCTGGGATGGGTGAAATTTGATCTAATAGAGCTCATGAAAACTGGGCTAAAATTTAGAAGAATGACCTCATTAAAACATATAAAATTCTTAGTGCCAGATAGGGCAGATGCATGATGATTTCTCCTTGCTGGGATTTCTAGGAGCTCATCAGCTCAAAACAAAGCATCTGCTACACAGGACTCATGTGAGAGGAAATTTCTTCACCTAGACAGTAGAGAATCTTTGGAATTTTCTGCCTATTATGACTGTGAAGGCACAGTTAGTAAATACATTCAAGACAGGTTAATAGAACTTATATGTTAAGGGAATGAGGTACATGGGTTGGTGCAGTAATGGGACACTGAAGTAAATATCAGCCATGACCTTAACAAATGGCAGAACATTCACCTAATGGCTTACTCCAGTTTCTATGTTCTAATGAAAAAGCTCCTCAATCCTGAGGAGCATTTGCCTGCAATTATTCTCCCCCTTCTTTTTTTTAAATCAAATTTCCTTTTGGAAGTTAACACTGAATCTCTCCAACTGCCATTTCAGAGGCACATATTCTATAATCACAGTTGCTCTGTCAATTGCTCCGCCCCACTAATTCTTTTGGCAACACGACGAATGTGTGTTCTCTGGTTACTGACAATTCTGCCCTTGAAACAAGTTTTCCTATTTATAAACATCTTCCAGATTTTGAATGTCAAATCACCCATAGCCTTCTCTGATCTACAGGGGAATATTTCCAGCTATTTAACCAAAGAAAAAATCCACTCACATTTTGCACCATTGTAGTAGATCATCTCATCAACCTCTCCAAGCACATCCTTTCTAAAAAGTGTAATGCCCAGAAGTGGCCACAACATCTAGCTGGAGCCTAACCAGCGTTTTATAAACAGTTTAGCAAAACTTTCTTACTTCTTATTTATAAAGCCTAGGATCCAAAAAATCTATTTTTATAACAAACTTTGCAACTTGGCCAGCTTCAAAAACTTGCATAGGTAGGCACTTATAGAGCCAGAATTCACCAGATCAATTCCCCACCCAAGCATTTACTCCTTACCTTGCGCCAACATATCAAACTCAATGAAGAGTGCTATATGGAACAGCTCCATTGCATTTTCCAATCGAGTCTCGCTATCCTTCCCCGATTCATCCTGCACTTCTCTCAAGCTCCCTGTAGATGGGCTGAATGGTAGAACTAAGTCTAGGTCCACCAGGTCTGTATACATGCAATGCAAAATGACTTTTGCATATTTCTTTGGAATGATTGCTTCATTTAGAACAATCCTGGCTGGGGTCTGCAAGGTCCGATCCGTGCTCTCCTCACCACTGCGAATCCGCTTCTGGAGGAGATTCCGGAAGAACGGCGAGCGGGCACAGAGAATGGCCTTATGACAGCGGAAGTCCCCCTCCAGGCGACACCCTTCAAAACCGTCGGAGACTTCAGGGCTGGAGGTGAAACTGAGGACTGCGTCATAATAGCAGCAGCTTTCCAGGAGGCTGTAGATGTCAAAGTGAAGGGCATTAGGCATGCCAAACTCCTCACTGAGTCGGACCAAAACATCAACGTTCTTGATCTGGGAATCTCGCACGCCAAACTCTCCACTGTACAAGTAGTGCAAAAGGGATGACAATATTGGCATGTCTATGCCAACAGTGCTGATGTCCATGACCAACTCGGCACGGTCCAGGTTAGACAAGAGGAGGGTCTTGAAGAAAGGGCACCGTGCTGCCAATATGGCACGGTGGACAGGAAAGCATGTACCTTGGAATATCAGGTCCACATCAGTGCAGTACTTGAACTGGTACAGCTTGGCCAGATCCTCATTTAACCGGCTGGCCTCTGGCCTGGCCACACACGCTTGAATCACCAGCTCCTTCACGGCCAGAGCAGCTTCATACTGCTTCACCAGTAGGCCCACGTCGCGCACGTCCCAGCCACACAGGAGCTCACGCATGTGCTTGGCATGGTCAGCCGATTTGGCTGACTTGCGTCGCCTGAACAGCTTCTTCTTCAGCAAGGCGAGGTTAGAGCTCTTCTTCTTCTCACGCTTGTCCTGACCCAGCCCGGAGATGCAGAACTTCCCGTCCAGTTGACATCCAAACTGAGGATGCGAAGGAGATTCTGTCCGAGAAATAAATAAATCGCAGGTTAGATTATTTGTTGCCAGAGTTAAATGAACTTGGTGATCATTGAGATAAAAAGGTGAGAGGAGAAAGATTTAATAGGAACTTGAGGGGTAATGTTTTTTCTTATATAAAAACAATGGGTGGTATGCACGTGGAATGAGCTGCCAGAGGAAGTGGTCGAAGCAGGTTTAAAAGACAGTTGGACAGGTACATGGATTGGAAAGATTGAGAAGGTTATGGGCCAAACACTGGCATATGGAACTAGCTTGGATGGAGCATCTTGGTCGGCATGGACCAGTTGGGCTGAAGGGCCCCTGTTTCTGTGCTAGTTGATTCCAGGTGCCAGTACTGGGGAATGAAAGATTTTGTTTTAAGAAAAGGAATGTTGAAACACACAGGAATCAAACGGTAATCATACTGAATACCATGAAAAAATTCACACACTTTTAAAATGGCAGAAATGGGATTTGTTTTTGAAAGAAACATCCACATGACTGGATAAACAAGGCCTCAATTTAGTATTTAATCCAAAAGACAGCATCTCCAACAGTACAGCACTCCCTTAGAAGTGCTCTAGAACATCAACCTATTCTTGCAAAATCTCTGGAATTCACTGCCTGGAGAGTTGTGGAGATCAGATCACTGAAATACTTAAAAGGAAATAGATAAATTTTTGAAAGATTGGCAGATAGGGTGTTATGGGGAGGTGACACAGAACAAGAGAGGCCTGGAATAGATCAACCAGGATCATGTTGAATAGTGGGGCTGGCTTGAGTGACCGACTCTGCTCCTATTTTCTTCCGTTCTTGGCTTCAATCTCTGGAGCAGGATTTGGATCCACACACCTTCTGATTTAAGAGGTGGGAGGGCATTCGACTAATGTACACCATTCCCCGATCAAGGATAAAAGCCAAGTTCATATAATTTAACCCTGGGCACTTCTGCATCATTCTGGTGAATCTGCATTGTATCAAAAAGGTTCCTGTAATGTTCAGCAAAGTGGCTTCATCTACAAATCTGCTGACAAAAAAAAAGCACCAGAATAAATTAGATCCTCTTAACTCGATGACAGGTGTGGAACAGTATTCTGGCAAGATAAAACAATGGCAAAATGAAAAATGTGTATATTGTCCTGTATTACAGCAACTGCGCCACAGTTGAAAAGCAATTCATTGGCTGCAAATTGCTTTGGGATGTTCCAAGGCCATGAGTGGCAATGTGCAACTGCCAGGACAGTCTCTAACCTCACGTTGCCTATTTGGGGAATGCGACTAGAAGATAAAGAATCGTGGAAGGAAACAACATCTTTGTCGTACATGGCACATGTACCATGGAACTTCACAGGAGCATTACAAGGCAAAGCTTTACTATTGTTAAATGAACAAAAAAGCTAGTTTAAAGAGAGTTTTAAGGTATGGAAAAAGAAAAATCTTAGTTTGTTGTCCACCCAATAATAGTAGAGTGGCCAACATTTTTTGGGGGGGGGGGGGGTGAAGGTTTTTAAAAGAACTTGGCATTAGTAGAACATAATTCTAGATGGATTGTATGGCTCAACAAGATTACAAAGGAATTCCCCAAAACTATCTGTATCCATCTAAAGCATTCCCAAAAACTTAAGGTGCCATTATAATCTGGATTCAGTCAAAATATTTGAGAGATGTGGGAAAGGCACCAAAAATCAACAACTTGAATGAGAAGACTGCAATTAAAAAGTTATATCTTGATAGGATTTCAAAATCGAAAGAGCAAAACTCAAAGCTTTGCACGATTCAAAGATTCCACAGCTTAAGTTGTGCTCAAAAAAGACAAAAGCTCCCTCCGCAAGCTTCTCCAGTCTTAAAGAGCTGGAAAGAAAAGAAATCCTAACTTTGTTTCCTCCCACACTGCCATGCACAGCTCTCAATTCTGTTAAGATTTGTAATCAAAGACATGCTGAGGTTTCTGGCATAAGGACAAATCTTCCATCTGTAATTTCTATATTCAGCACTCAATAACATTAACTCTCATTTTCAGCATGCAGTCAATCAATCGTTACAGTACTTTGTGCCACGTCGGTATCCAGATTCCTCATTCTACGAATGGGGTCAGACTGGCAATCTTTCATTTAGGCACTAATTTAAGAATTGCATACATTTGCTTTGGCAGAACATCTCTCTCCAGCAACGTCTACACCTTGTGTTTCTTAAAAAGAGGAAAACACTAGCCATCTTACAGCTTCCCTTGAGCAAAGCTCGAGATTAGAGTAGAATTAAAAGGTGCAGTATTGTATTGCTTTTAAGGAACAAAATTGGGAGGTTTAATTGTCTCATGTATGACTCTCAGTTCTACCAGACGAACCCCTCCCATCTGTCTGAACTGGACTTGAAACAGATCTAAGAATTAACTCATGGTACCACAATGCCAGAAGACTTCTTTTAAAAAAAAGGAACACACGCAAGGTATATTTTACAGGCTAATAAATCAAGCTCACAAGCCACAAAGCCCAACAGGAAAATAAAACATTACAAAACTTAAAGGGCAATGTACACACTCAGTACACAACCTGCAGCATTATACATCAAAAGATCAGAGAGATGTCATGAAAAACAAACCAGGGTTTAAGGCTTCTAATATTTTTAATGACAAGGAGTTTTTTTTTGCTTTGATAACTTTGCACAGCATGGTGAACTAAGATTTCAGGTTAAGATGAATCAAGTATGAATACCTCGCATAAATTTTTTGAAAACATTTGGTTATTCATGTTATTGCTCTCAGTGGGGCACTAATCATGCAGAATGACCACAGTGTATTTGACTATACAACATCAAAATAAAACTCTGTGAAAGGCATCTTGAAACCAATACAGTGTGACCACTGTAAATCAATGAAGGTTACTGTCCAATGTGACAACATCAGATGAGGACTCACACAGGAGTCAATAACCCCATGATATTCGATATCTACACTTATGCATAATATGGACAAGGCAAAAGACAAAATAAACTGCATTTCAAAGCATCTCAAAGATGCCGTAGCCAATGAACTATCTTCTAATCAGTAGTTGCCAGTTTGCACACAGTAGGATTCCAAAACGAGTGTAAAAGTGTCCAGATAATTGATTGGAGGGTCATGGTTTCACAGTCAGCAGGCAGCAACAGCCCCTTGACCTCCACATAATTCTGCACCAACTTTACGAATGACAGTTGAGTGGAAATGGAGGGGGAGGGGGGGTGCGGTGGGAGGAAAAGATTAGAGATAAAGTAGAAACTATGTAGTTTCCTTATAAATTGACCAAATCTCTCTCCCTAAACAATGCTTGCAGTTATAATGGAAAGCATCAAAATCTGAATAATAAGAACAGATTACGCTATTTACTTAAAAATTCATTCTTGGGATGCAATAGTGCTGGTTAGGCCAACATTTATTGATCAACCTTATTTTGTTTTACTAATGGGATGTTGGGATGTGGGCATTGTTACCTGCTCACCCCAAACTACCCTCAAGGTGGTAGCAATGAGTTGCCACCTTGAACTGCTAGAGTTCTTCTGATAAGGGCACTTTCATGGTGCTACTGGGAAGGGAGTTCCCTAATTTGGAAAAATCAGCAATGAAGGAACAATGATACATTTCCAAGCCAGGAAGAAATGCCTCTTGTGAAGTGGGTCCAGTCGCTGGTGCTGCCATAGTCATGTTGCCCTCAACTTTTATGGTGGGATTAGTCATGGGTTTGGTTGAATGCTGTTTCAGTGATCCCTAAATATGCTGGCACCAGGTCTTCTTGATACATTGAAGTACTTTGAG
>JARFYF010000069.1:4572750-4583966 GCA_030265395.1 Rhina ancylostomus
TTTAGGTGGCAATCATACCTAACCTCACCTTCAGTTCATGCAGAATGATCTTTCACTGACATGGACACAAAAATTTTCTGTAAATGTACAGTTTTCACCAGAGATTTAAAAAAAACAAAATTCCAAATGCACATCACTTTACTTTTACATCAGACCCGATGACTGCGCTCTGGGAATCTTGTAACATCTTTGAACAGCAATAGTACTACAGCTCAACAAAGATTTAAATCTGCACAGATGACAAATATTCAAGGCAAGATGATTTAAAGGAGACAGCAACACACACTACCTAAAAGCACAAGAGATTGGACAAGCAAGTAAAGGGAAGCAATTTAATTTTAGGGGTTTAATGGCATTCAATAAATTCAGGTTCTCATGTTTTATGATGTCATCTATTTTATCACTTTACCATGTGATCAGAAACTTCTTGATTAAACTGCCGGCTACTACTAACTGATGACCATCTATGAAGTGGAGGAAAAGGAATATTTTTGGGTTGGAGGGGTCATGGGTGGTTGTTGCAAGCAGTCTAGACAGTGTCTGACTCAGCCAGGGATCCTACTAACTATAAGCAACATTTTTGGTATGAAATTGCAAGTCAAAAAACTGGGAATGTAGGTACTCTCCTCTTTTATAAAGTAAAAGACGTTGAAAGGTAGTTTTTCTGTATGGTATCAGTTATGGCTCAGTGGTTGTCACTTTGGCTCGAGGCAGTTGCTTGTTAGTACAGATCTCACTTGAGATGACCACAGAAGGTGTCAGTCCCATTGAAGCTCAAGAGTGCTGTACAGTAAAGCTACTATCAAATGAGACACTGGATAGAGACTCCAGACATTCAGGTGAACACAAGCAATCTTGTGGCACTCTCAAAGAGGAAGTTTCTCCTGGTGCTCTAATATTTAAATCAGATATTCATCAACACTTGAGTAGACACAACTTATGGGACTCTGCTGAATGAAAATTTGCCGTCATATTTTCTCCTGNNNNTTCCAAAATGTTTAATGCTGCCCAAGTGTGCTTTGGGACATCTGAAGCTCCTGTAAAGGACTACATCAAAATGCTGACCTTATTAAATACGAAAGAAATATTTTGTTTTGAAATGAAGTTTCACACTGCAAATCAAAACAAATTGCTCTACCTCATCTGTGGGATCAGCTGAAAGTCACTTGCTCACCAATCATTACAACAGGAGTAGCTAAAAGAATTTGTACTAGACTGCAACATTGCAAAAGTGTTGAAAAATAATCCATTGTGACATCTGACATCCCACATCTATTGTCCTGCACTGCCAGCAGCTGTCAAGTGCCCTCACACCAGTCAGCTTATCAGACCAGTCATGTTGATGCTGAACGGATCAGGAAGAGTATAGATATCTACTGCATTTTCCACTTACTAGCACCAAGCCTTCAAGCTGATGTGCACAAAAATCCATCAAGATGACAGACAAACCCATTGCAAGTTAAATCTAAATTCAGCTTGGGCTGACAAGGTAAAAGTCTCATCTAAGCTATTAAGAGTTCACTTTGTCCTTGGAGGATACTTGAGATTATATCCATTTTCCTATCACTTTTCTGAAACAGGAAACAGTGTGTCATCTTGGGAGTCAATCCCTCCCACCCCTTTAACCTCCATTCAGTTTCTCTTTTATTCAGAAGAAACTACACTATTCTTAACATTCCTCTCCCGAATCACCTCACCTATAAATACATCATCCCACATACATTAATTCCTCCCTGTCGTGCCAAGGACAGGATGTCATTTAGTCTCAACAGAGCATCAAAACTCACTGAAGAACTTTTGCTGTCTTAGGCTGTTGCTAAACAATGAAGCCTCCTGCCACAGTCACTACCTTATGTTTCTCTTATTTTGTTCCTTTTCAACTTTGGTCTGCAGCAATATGAACTCTGGCAATTCTTCCTGGCTTTACAGTTTAACAAAAATCAAAATTTCTATCTGATAACTCAAGATAAAAGAGCAAAAATCAAAATCTCACCTCAAAATAATATTTTTGATAGTCCTACTTAAAGCCACCTGTGGATTCACTGCCACATCGCACGAAATGGAGACAGAATGCACCTCACTATTTTGTTACTTCTGGAAAGCAAGTTGTGACAAAAATGATTTTGGTCAGTCTGGAACTACTGGGTTACAGCCCAAATTGGCAGTCTAACTCAGACTCCACAGCTGGCTAAGAAACTACACATCTGTACTGTGCAGATGTTCCACAGGTTAATTGCAGTGCACACTAGCAGGGAAGGGAGGTGCACATTTTACACTGCATCTAACCCCTGCTATGCAAACTTTATCGTACACACACACAAAATCAAGAGAGAGAGAGAAATCTGCTTTCTCCACTCAAAAGTAATTTACAATGAGAGTGGAGAAAGGGCCAAGACAGACAAAACACTCTGCTAATATAATTTCATTGAAGTATAATGACAATTGAATATAAATGTTGCTTAAAATGTTTCACTGACAACACAAAGTGGACATAGGAAATCTTTATGCTGTATCTGTTTGAAAATATCCTATTATATAAATTCTGCACCCGCTCACATCAGCTACATCTGGAGAAAGCATCATCGAATTACATAACACAGGCTGAAGAAATGATGCCATGTTTGGCAACAGTGCTGGGAATAATGGATGACTGTACTGAAGGCACTTCAATCATTATATTAGTTCAATTTCAGTTTACGATTTTCCTTACATTTTGTATACAAACCAGTAACAAGATTGATAAAAGCACCTTAAAAGTTTTTTGGGGTCATTATTCCTATCCTGAATAATGGTGCTGGTTGAATTAATCTGCAGTGACCAATTAAGTACATCAAGTATACAAAATAGAACTGGACAGGCCATTCAGCCCACAATGTTATGTTGATCTTGATGCCAATTTATACTAAATACCTCAATTTCTTAATTTCACAGCCTCAAACTGTTCCATCACTACTAAGTTTTAAATGTTAATGATTAACTACTAGATGAATTGTAGCTAGTAGAGCCGCTGGCTCTGTGCAAGACCCGGGTTCAACCCTGACCTTGAGTACAGTGCATGAAGTTTGAACGTTCTCCCTGTAACCGTGTAGGTTTCCTCCCACATCCCAAAGACGTGTCAGTTAATTGGCAACTACAAATTTTCCCTAATGTGTCAGAGGGTGGTAGAACTGGGCAGGGGGTGGTGGTGCTGGAGGTTGGATGGGGTTGATGGTTGATGTGGACACGGCTTATTCTCAAACCCTATGAAGTCAGAACATAGATCTACATTCAGAAATGACCTTTAATTTATTTTCCCCATCTTGCCCCATCCAGAGTGATTCAATTAAAGTTTATAAAGATATTAAATTGGTACCTTTTGGGGGAAGCACAGCATAAAAATTAGAACAAGGCCAAGAAGAAAAAAATCTATTAAACATTTCTACACACAAAGTATTGTAGGTTTGTAATACTCTTCAGTAGACCCCAAATGATCCCATATCAACTAATAATTTTAAGTCCGAGGTGGGCAGTTCAAACCAATGGTATCAAAAGATATGGGACAAAGGAAGCGAGCTCAGAGACCAGCCACAACCTCAGTGAACAGGTTTTTGAAGGGCTGAGTTACCCACATTCTATCTTATTCTTTAGCACCAGTTTTTAGTTGGAGTCAAGGAGTGGGGAGCACAGATTCAAGGCAAGATGAGGATTTATCATTTAAAACATAGATGGATGGTATAATGCAAAGAGAGAATGGTTTTCCATGATGGGCCTTCATTTGCATTCACTTTTTGATTCTGCAGCGTCGCGAAGTTCACAGTACTCATGTTGGATGCAGTAAAAGTCAGTAAGGGCAAAATCATTAAACATTTTACAAGTGATTTTTCCGCCCACACCGACATGCAAGTGCAGAGGAACAGAGGAGGGACAAAAATGGCAGTTCACCAAGAACACAGCATCAACACTGGCAATGCCACTAAATATTTATACACAACATTAAAGAACACAGTTTCAAAGCAAGATCTTCAAGAAACTAGATTCTGTGTTTCAAGATTCACCATGTGTGTGTTTTACTAGCGCATCAACTGAAAGAACCTTAGTACTGATTTGGGTGTTTGATCAGTCCTCCAGGGGTTCAGACAATTAAATGGGGATGTGTATGTAAAGAAATGAATGTATTCCCACGGATATGCTAACAATTACCATCCCTCTACCAACTACAATGAACTCAGAATACTACAAAGAACACAAGAAAATGTAGAATCAGTGCCTATCAGGAGAGAGCAAGGGAGTCAGGGAGTCGAGAGGTAGAAGATAACATAATGTGCTCCATTTGCTGCCAACTAACTCCTGGCCCCAGCACTGCTGTAGAATCATACAGCAGTGAAACAGGCCCTTCGGCCCAACTCACCCATGCTGATTGCGTTCTCCAGTGAGTTAGCCCCATCTGCCCGTGTTTGGCCCAAAGCCCTCTAAACCTCCTATCCACGTACTTATCACGATGGCTTTTAAATGTTGCTAATGTGCCCACCTCATCCACTATTTCTGGCAGCTTATTCAAAATACACACCACCCTTTTTTGTGAAGCTGCCACCCGATGTCCCTTTTAAAATTTCTTCCCTCTGATCTTAAACCCATGCCCTCTTGTCTTCAAGCACCCCTTCCCTGTGAAAAAGACTACGTGCTTTCACTGCGTCCGTGCCCCTTATGATCTTGTATACCTCCATCAGGTCACCTCTCAATCTCCTACATTCCAGGGAATAAAGTCCTAGTTCATGCAACATCACCTTTGAATTTGCTCCCTCTCACCCTAAATATATGCCCTATCTATTCGCATATCCCATTTGTATAACGGAGACGTGATATGAGCAATTGACCTGTATACTGGTACTGTCTGATTCTCTTTAATTGCCTTTTATTCAGGTGACGGAACTACTGAGCAGTGCTGAAGCCAATACCAACCCGTATGTAACTCAGGCCACCTCCCTCCTCATGTCCAGGCCGCATCCTGGTAAACCTTTTCTGCACTCCTCCTCCTAGTTTAATAACATCTTTCCTATAACAGGGTGAACAAAACTGTACACAATACTCCAAGAGCAGCCTCCCCAACATCTTGTATAACTGCAACACAACTTCCCAACTCCTATACTCAATGCACTGACTGATGAAGGCCAGCATGCCAGTGATCCCTTCAGCTATCAATGCCCTAAACCCTGACTGCCTCTCTTTCCCACCAGACTTAAAATTTATATTTTGTTTTAATGTATTAATTCAAGTGATCATTCATCCCCAACTATTCCAGAACTGGAGTTAATGTTAAGAGTCAATCATAATGCCCTATGCGCCATTCTGTACAGCCAAACTGGGCAAGGTTGACAGATTTCCTTCCCTAAAGGAAATCAGCAAACTTGTTTCAATCAAGTTAAAACAATCTGGTAGTTGCATAGTCTTTATTACCAGGTTTTTAATCTACGAGTATTTAAATTACCCACATCAAACTTCCCAAGCCCTTTTGGAATCAAGCTTATGTCTTCACACCAACAGTCCTCTGGATGCTACTTATTTCAATTTATCCATGTGTGGTCCAGCATCAAAACTTGTTTAATATCTGGTCCAATAAAACACTCTGGGAGTTCTTACAATTTTAAAAGGTATTGCAGAAATGCAAAGTAAATGCAGAAGATGATGTTGGAACTGCTCTGCAGGGCAAGGAGTTAATTCCAAGTCAGCGACCTTGCAATCAGAACTGGGAAAAGTGAGACAAAGTAATTTTTACGGTGCACAGAGAAGGGAAAGCCTCCCTTTTATTTGTTTTATTATAAAAGGCAGACCTTCCTTTTGTTCCTTCATTCCCCTTTTCCTTCTTCTACACCTTGAAGTTTTAACTCTGTTTCCAGCTCTGACCAAAAGGTCATTTGACCTCCTTACGTGGACCAGCTGTGAATTACAGATTTTCAATTGTATATTCACAGCATCCACAGTACGTCGCTACAACATAAACGCAAGCTTGTTGCTGAGATTTTGCAAAAAGAAAGTCTCATTACCCTCTCCACCCCTTTCTGACAATGATAAATCTTCTTGCTTCCGTGGAGAGAGCTGATAATTTATCAACATTGACATACACCCAAAACTTTGGTTCCAATCTCCTCTGGATACTGACACACTGGCTAAAAGTTATTATTTTGTTGCTCAAAAGTTTGAAGTATTGCAATTAAAAAATAATCCCCAGCAGCCTCATGCACGGCATTGCAAGTTGATGCAAAACAATCCAGCCGACTAAGTTAAAGTACAACCTGATGGTAACCTTCAGTCTTCTCGTTACAGTGACTTGTGTTTACACACAAACACATACCAGGGCTCGACAAGACTGTCAATCACACAAGGTGCCCACCTCCACCGCTCGCCTATTGGTCATCGACTGACCAACTTGTCCCTTGACTGGCCAACACGCCCGTCACTCAATCACAGCCCCACCACTTCCGGTCCGGGGTGGCTTCCACTCCGATTGCGCTCCTGATTCACAACTTTCCGCCGGCAAACCCAAATATACATTTAAAAAAACAACTGGACACCCTCCAAGTCTAGGCAGGAGACAGAAAGGCGCCGGTTACCCGCCCCGAAGAAAGGTGAAATTCGCGCCGGTGCGGAGATAAAAACAAATTAATTTCTCCACAGCCATTAGGCCTCGCTGTTTTACCTCAGCGTTATCTCCGCGCGCAATCTCCACACACAGTCTCCCGGCCCCGCCGGCCGCCGCAAATCAGTTGCTCAGGAGGGAAAAAACCCGGCAGCTTTTCCTTTTAAATCTTTTCTTTTTTTAATCGCCTTCACCCGCTCGCTCTCGCGCGCGCGCTCTCGCTCCGTCCGCGGCGGCGCGACGACACCGGAAGCCGGCCCCCCCGGCTTGATGGACGTCCCGTGTCAGCCAATCAAATGAGCAAGGGGGCGGATTCGGCTCCCTTAAAGCTGAGCTAAGCCAGCCCAGCCAACTGGTGGAGCTGGGAGTCCTTAAAGGATGAGGGGCAGCTGGAAGGTCCCTTGCAGTCCAATGTTCTGCTGACCATTTAAAATTCATGAATTAAAAACAGAAAGCTTAGAGTGGCGTGGTAAATAGTTGAGTAGTGGCGTTCCCCATAGGGTAGATAAGATCTCTTTATTAGTCACTTGTACATCAAAACACACAGTGAAATGCATCCTTTTTGCATAGAGTGTTCTGGGGGCAGCCCGCAAGTGTCGCCACGCTTCCGGCGCCAACATAGCACGCCCACAACTTCCTAACAAGTACATTGTTCCCTGAATAGAACATGGGACGTCTTTGGAATGTGGGAAGAAGCCGGAGCACCCGGAGGAAACCCACACAGACACGGGGAGAACGTACAAACTCCTTACAGACAGCGGCCAGAATTAACCCGGGTCGCTGGTGCTGTAATAGTGTTACGCTAACTGCTACACAACCGTGCCTGCTCGCTTAAGGCGCTGAAGAGGATCGAACTTTCTCCTCCATTAGCGCATACCGATAATGAAATCATTACATAACACAGTGCATATAGAAGAATGGCGGCAGGTATGTAGGATAGCCACCCTGTTGGAGAAGGGGAAGTGAGATTTGAGAACATGAGTTGCATATCACTACACTGTCACCTTCAGTTAGTTTCAGTCCTCTGCAAACCACACACTCGGAGCTGGGTCCATGACTGGCAACACTTTCTCCAAAATGCAACCAACCCAGTGAGCATGGTGGGGGCCCCTTCCATCCGTTAGCAAGTTATGTGACACCTTACCTCTCAAGAAAGAAGTAAAGAACATGCTGGAACATGGTCCTGAGACGTATCTATCAAAGTTAATGTTTCAGCCTATGTGAAGACTTGTGAGAGATGGGAAGATCCAGCTCAAACCTTGTGTTAGAACAACCCTTTTCCAGCGAAGGGCTGGCAGTGATACAAGAAAGAAGTGTTGGCCAGTTTCACGTCAACACTTGCATAGCCATATATACGTTGCATTGCACAGAGCATCTGCTGGCTGATATCTCAGCTGCCATTGCCACACAGGCAGAAGTCACCCAAAGTCTGATTTCTACAGTGGAAGCTCAGGCTTCTTTCATGTATGCTCAGACTGCTGCCATCATGGCTATGGATATCAATGTTCACTGGGTCTCCAAGGGTGGGACGACATACCAGTCACCTGTCCACAGAATACTTGGATCACTGATTCCTTGCCCAATGAAGCAAAATATGAATGTTGTTTCTCAGGACGATAGTAATCATGCTCCCGTTACTAGCACACTCAGTCTTTTCCTATTGCCCACGAACACAAGAACATAAGAAACAGGAGCAGGAGTCGGCCATCTAGTCCATTGAGCCTGCTCCGCCATTCAATGAGATCACGGCTGATCTGGCCGTGGACTCAGCTCCACCTACCTGCCTTTCCCCACAACCCTCAATTCCCCTACTATACAAGAAAAGAGTGAAAAAGATGAAATTCTTTGACTTGGCGCCGATGTCCTCGGAACTAGCATGAAAAAGAACCATCAGCTTCCACCCAGGAGGATAATTCAAATACCAGATCAAAACTATACTGGCACACTTTTTCAATGTCAATACTGTCAACATTTGCTTCTTCAAATGGCAGATACGTAGTGACCCTCGCTGCTGCAGTGCAGATGATCAAACATAAGAAAATGTTGTAGGTAGCACGAGCTAACTTCCTTCATGGATATTTATATCTTCCTTGAAACATCAACCAAAATGTTAGCTCTGTGGAATAAGGACCCAATCTGCAGCAATCCAATGAACAATCACATTGCCTTCTTATCATACCGGACTTCCTATGAGACAGCCATGAGCCCCACATCACCTTAGACACAGCACAAACTCACACCAGGGTTTAACTGGAAAAGATCTAATCTGTGAATTCTAAATTTTTTTTTAATTAATGACCTTAAAATGATTCTACTCATGAATTATAGGAACATAATTTGTAAATGATGCATCTGTACATTTTCCAAAGATCTGGGATCACTAGTAAATGATTCATGATGAATAGAAGTCCAAAATTGTGAATCTGCCTGGAAAAGCAGAGTGTGGGTACAGGTAGGGGCTTGAAGCTGGCAAAAAATGTGAGCACATCGGTAAGTTCGCTCCAAATTACTGTGGTTGCTTTTACGGGTATTGTACCACCAATTCGAAGAGGAAAATGTTCTGTTAGTATCGACCATTTCTTCAGTTGGAATAATATTTCAACACTATTTCAAATTCGGTGTCACAGCCATACGTTTCCTAGGTTTCCTGAAACCTCCGAGTGTGGGTCATAATTAAAGAAACTAGTTGAGGTACTTCATTAAAACTCACAAAAATATTGCAATGAACACACAAGCTACCATCCTACATACTTGTGGAAAAAAATTCCTTCATAGTACTTATCAAAAATATTGGGAACAAGTACTTTCCCAATAATTTACTTTCTAGATTTCGAAATGTTTTAAAATCACACATCAGACTATAAATCCAAAAGAATTCATCTCCAAACTCCTAGACCTGGGACTCAACACCTCCCTTTGCAATGGGACCCTTGACTTCTCGACCAACAAACCACAATCAGTGAGGATGGGCAACAACAGCTCTGCCACGATTATCCTCACCACTGGTGCCCCACAAGGCTGCGTCCTCAGCCCTCTACTCTACTCCCTATACAGTCATGACTGCATGGCCAGATTCTGCTCTAACTTCATCTACAAGTTTGTAGATGACACCACTGTAGTTGGCCGAGTCTCAAATAATGATGGATCGGAGAACAGGAAGGAAATAGAGAGCCTAGTGACATGGTGTCACGACAACAACCTTTCCCTCAATGTCAGCAAAACAAAAGAGCTGGTCGTTGACTTCAGGAAGGGGGGTGGTGCACATGCTCTTGTTTACATCAATGGTGCTGAGTTCGAGAGGGTTGAGAGCTTCAAGTTCCTGGGAATGAACATCACCAATAGCCTGTCCGGGTCCAACCACCTAGAGGCACCATAGAAAGCATCCTACCTGGATGCATCTCAGCTTGGTATTGCAACTGCTTTGCCCCAGACCCCAGGAAACTGCAGAGAGTTGTGAATGCAGCCCAGCACATCACAGAAACGACACTCCCCTCCATGCACTTCTCCCTGCCTCAGTAAAGCAGCCAACATGATCAAAGACACTACACCCTGACCCCTAGACTTCTCTCTCCCAACAGGCAGAACATACAAAAGCCTGAAAGCATGTACCAGCAAGATCAAGGGCAGCTTCTATCCCACTGTTATAAGACCATCAAAGGGTCCCCTAGTACGAGAAGTTGGACTCTTGACCTCACAGTCCACCTTGTTATGGCCTTGCACCTTATTGTCTGCCTGCACTGCACTTTCTCTATAATTGTAACACTTTATTCTGCATTCTGTTACTGTTTTCCCTTGTACTGCCTCGATGCACTGATGTGCTGAAGTGATCTGTATGGGTACCATGCAAAACAGACCTTGGTACATGTGACAATAATGATGAACCAAACCAGACCTGGAGGTGACTGCGACGGACATCAGCCACATTATGAATTGACAATTGACCCCCCCACGGCACCACTTGCCATTTGTGGAAGGAAGTTCCACATTTCTGCCACCCTCTGCTGCAGTTTCTATATCTGCAGAAACCCTGGAGCTAATTTTAGACTCTGCCACCTATTTTCTGATCCCTTCTCTCTCGATCTGCCCCTTTACAGCATGAATGTCTGTCGCGACCTCTGAACCTCTTGAATTCCAGCATCATCTTATGCTCATAATATCACAGAATGAGGCTATTTGGCCTGTTGGGTCAGTGCTAGCTCCCAGGGGAGCGAGCCCATCTGTCCTATTCCGCCCCTATGCCCCTGTACCCCCACAATTTATTCTCTGTGACGTGTGCCCATCAGCTCCCCTTTGAACCTGTTTGCCCGACACCAAGTTGCCAATTAACATACCAGCAGAATTTTGTGATAATTGTTTTATTAGTGTTACGTGTACCGAGACACAGCAAGAAGCTTTTGTTTGCGCGCCATCCAGACAGATCATTTCGTACATCAGTACTCCCAGGTGGTATTTCAAAAGGGGAAAAAAAGGATCCGGTACATAGTGGTACAGTTACAGAGAAGGTGCAGTGAGGGTAGACAAGTGCAAGAGGCCATAACAAGGTAGATTGGGAGATCAAAATTTCATCTTTATCAGACAAGAGATCCATTCAATAGTCTATAAC
>JARFYF010000069.1:5410440-5423047 GCA_030265395.1 Rhina ancylostomus
TGGCAAACAGTAAAGCCTCCGAGAGTTCTGCCAAAACACCAAGATGCTTGGTCGACCCATAAACACTTGGTCGACCCACTGACACTTTCCCAGAGAACATCAACAGATCCAAGAACAACTTGTTCTTGGGTGCAAACCCCTTCCTCACCACCTCCAAATGCTGACACTGAATTTTACTACCAAAGCACTTAATGAAACAGTACACCTTAACTTCTAGTATGAAGATGTTCTATTAAAATGAACTTAATAGAAAAGTTCTGTACTGGGAATGTTTTAAAAATTAATTGACTATAACACAGGTAGAAAGCTACTAGAAACACAAAGACCCGGCTGATTCATTAACCTTAGATACTCTTTAGCTGAATTAAACTCTTACCTGTAAGTCTTAGCAACTTTGAAGTGATCAACCAAAATTAACACAGGGAAATAAATTAGGCAATACACTTCATTGGTCTAAGTACGATATAATTCTGAGATTTTCTATAGTGCCAATATTAAGCATATTTGTTGTAAATAGTGATACCAGGGTCCTTTAGTAATAAAATGCATCATACCTGTATACCAAGGCCAGAATATTTAGCATGGTAGCCACATCGGGATGGTTGTGCCCCGATGTTTTCTCCAGGTCCTCCAGAGCTTGCTTACAAAGTGGAACCGCCACTTCATAGCGGCCTTGTGAAGCATATTGTATGACCAGATTGTGGAGTGTTCGCAGCCTAGCTGGGATCTCGTATCCACCCTGCTGGGCTGCTGCTGCTGCACTGCTGTGTGACTGGTGCACTGCAAGACACAGAACACAATCACAAATCAATCACTTCCAGGCCCAGTGCCCTCTCTGCTGCTCAGAAAACCTACTGCTTCCCCATCCCAACTGCCTTCACTCCCTCTCTTTCACCTTTGCCAAGGGGGTCCTACTTATGTCAGCTGTGACAGCTTGTACTAAGGGGTCATTAATACAAATGCAGGCATTCTCCATTTTGGTACCACTAAACTGGCTCTGTGGCTCAGCAAGACACTCATCTGCAAAAGAAAGGTATTGCACTGCCAGCTTTATTGGATTATCTAGGGGTGTAACCATGCCAGGATCACCCCCACCCCGAGTCTCGGGATGGGGGTGATCAGAGAGTTCAGGGAGGATAGAAGACAACAAATCTGTGATATTAAATGAATGAGCCTTCCGTAGTCCTTCATCTCAGCAAAGCCAACCACAAATTTAACAGGACAGAACAATAGCAATAACTTTCAATTTTGACTCAATTATCCTTTTTTTTTCCTGTGATCAATATTGACAACAAAATAAGATGATTAGGAATCACTTCCTAATTATAAGGCAGCAGGTGCTTCTCTTTTTTTTTGTGACCTTTGTGAGAAAATGTTTTGTGCCCACCTAATGGGATGCGTCATCTGCTTCACGGCTCAAGAAATTCTACCCGAATTGGTTGTTTGATCAGTTTCAGATCCTGGTAATAATAAAACCAGCAATTAATTCTCCTGTTGCAGCTTCCATCTCCAGGAAATTGCAGGGAGGAGGAGCCGAATTATAAAATAAAATCAATTCAAATCAGATATGCAGAAAGTTAACCACATTGCTGCACTGGTTCTTCAAAGGCCTGACTAATGATCAGGAGACACAAATTCATGGCAGCTGGAAATCAGATCACTGTAAAACCTTAGCTGGTTCAACAAAATCCTTACAGAAGGGAATCTGTTGTGTTTACCTGGTGTGGCCTGTACGTGACTCCACATTGACAACTTTCATCCTCATAGCCTGGCAAGGAATTCAGAGGGCTTGAGAAGCACCACACACAGGGTGAGCAACACAGGCCACAGCTTACCACCAACTTCCTATTCTAAAATCCCATCCGGTACAGCAACTGCTCTGTACAAGACTGCAAGAAACTGCAGAGAATTGTGGACACAGCTCAGTCCATCACAAAAACCAGCCTCCCCTGCACGGACTCCTGTCTACTCTTCCTGCTGCCTCCCACCCCGGTCATTCTCTCTTCTCCCCCCTTCCATCAGGCAGAAGATACATAAACTTGAAAACACGCACCACCAGGCTCAAGGACAGCTTCCATCCCGCTGTTATAAGACTCTAGAACGGACCTCTTGCACGATAAAGATGAACTATTGATCTCACAATCTATCTGGTCATGACCCTGTCTGCCTGCACTGCACTTTCTCTGTAACACTATATTTTGCATTCTGTTACTGCTTTTCCCTTTGTACTATATCGATGTACTTTTGTTGTGGAATAACCTGTATGGATGGCATGCAAATTTTTCACCGTATCGTGGTACATGTGATAATAATAAACCAATTACTTCTCTTAACAATTAGGGATGAGCAATAAACGGCAACCTTTCAAATGATGCCCAAATCCTGTAAATGAATTCACTGAAATGTTAGCGTTCATTCTCTTAACATTCGCAAAATACGCACACTGACTCTGCTCATCCTCATTCGGAAAAAGATCATCCAGTGGTGCCTTCGACAATGCACTGTCTTTGTCTTCCTGTAAACATATTGAAGGAGATTAGGAAGAAAAAGCACATGAGATCTGATATGCAATACAGTTCAGAAATTACTTGACTATCAAGTGCTTTGGAAATTTCACTTGAAAGTGAAAACAACAGCCAATGGACAGGGGGTTGCATGGCTGTTGTTGGGGGACAGGATCAGCTGCCAGGTTAATACATTAATTCCAACTGGGACTAGGTATCAGAGGTTGGTTGCCTCTGTAGAAGCAGGAAACCTGAACCTTCTAGCATGGAGGCAAGAAAACTAGGAGAGCCTTATTGACAACAGCATGCTCACCGAGTTAGAGGCGGAACAGGGTTAATGACTTTAGAGTTTGGCTACTCAACCCAAGGGTAAATGGAACCATTTAAGCATCAGGCTAAGGTTAGACTGGTTTTGGTCGATCTTTTCAGGAATAAATTTAACAGTTGGTGCTGTTTGACTTCATTGCTGGGTTGCTGTGCATCTGCCCCATCCCAGCCCGGGGATACTGTGCCCTGAGGGGCCCAGAAGAACAGGAAGGAAAAGAGGCTGGAGGTGGATAAGTAGTGCACAAAGCAAAGTCCACTGAAGGCTGCCAAACTACAGGATCCCCAAACTAGGAGCAGCAGCTCTCTCTACTTAAGCTTGGCAGGACCAGGCTATGGATCTGATTCAGTCTGGCCATGACTGGGTAAGGTTTTGACATTATATCCACATGGTCCTCTGTGACTGGGCTTAACAGCAAAACTGTCTAGCAAACAAATCCAACTTACTCAGAAAACTGTCAACACGAAGAGCAGAGGAAACACAACTTATGATGGAAACCACAGCAACTTTTCCCAATAAAAACAAGGCAAATGCAGTGAGTGGAAGACAGTTAAATACAAATTATAGCTTTAAAATTAATCTCAACCACTTCCCAGAAGTGTGCCCTGGGCTGGTTGACAAGGAAATTAGCCAGTCATTTCCAACCTGTCTTGGGAACTGTATGCAGCTGGAAGAAAAATTGCCCAATTGTGAATGGAGGCCCGTCAGCCCATTGTCCCTAAACTGGCCCTTTGAGTGAACTATTTAACAAGTCCCCTAAGCTCTGCACATTTTCCCCCTTTCATCTGACATACCGCTGCTTCCTCGTCATCGTATTTCTTGATTTGGTTCATGAACTCCAGGTGCTTCTTCTCCTCTTCCAGCTGTGCCACTGTCTGCTCGCTCTTCTGCAGCTTCTGCTGGGTGCTGGCTAACTCATCCCGCAACCACTGGTTCTCCTGGCACAGCCGGCGCACCTGAGCTCTCAGCTTCTGCTTTTCTGCCTCGACCGTACTGAGGTGGTTGGACAGAGCAGTCACCACCTGAAAAACACATTCCCCACAAAAGTATGAAGGGAAAACAGAAAATGCTGGAAATATTCAGCATGTTGGGCAGCATCTGTGGTGGGAGAAATGTTAGAGTTACTGTTTTTATTTCAGATAACCAGCATCTGCATCATTTTGTGTTTGGACCCTACAAAAATGCTATATGAAGGCCTCCAATTGCTCCAGGAATTGACTTCATTGTACTAAAATGCACTCCATTCTGGCAGGAGTTCTGCAGCGAGCTGCTGGCATCATCCTTCTTGTAGCTTAGCTCAACCCTCACTTCTTTGCCTTTGCATGGGTACATCTGATCTTCCTTTCTGTTGTGCTGAACTGAAGGCCTGGATGCACTTTGCATTTGGCCCCTCAGGTCTGCACAAGTGATGCCTTAAACAGCGCAACACTATCCATTTAAAATGAGGTGTCTGGCCTTGATTAAAAAAGTATAGGTAAGTGCTTCATTTATTTTTCTTTATTTAGCTTTACCTTTACATTTCTAATTAATTCCTAGTTTGTTATTATGATACCAATTTAGTGGAAGTATAATTTGGCAGAGTCAATCAGCTTGAAGAGCCGCTGCCTCACAGTGCCAGAGATCTGGATCAAATCCGAACCCCTGGTGCTGTCTGTGCGCAGTTAACATGTTTTCTCTGTGACTGCGTGGGTTTCCTCCCACATTGCAAAGATGAGCAGGTAATTAGGTTAACTGGGCAGTGTAAATCACCCCTAGTGTGTTGATGAGTGGTCGAATATTGAGGAGATTGTGGGGAGAATAAAAAATTGGGATTAATGTTGGATGAGTGTAAATGGTGGTTGATGGTCGGTACGGATTCAGTGGGCTGAAGGGCCTGTTTCTGCGTTGTATGACTATACGACTCTATTGGAATTGTAGTATTAACAACAAGATGCACTGAATGAAACATCGCTGCAAGCAACAAAATTAAGAGATAAGCATTCACATTCCTTGGGCAACGGACCTAGAGGTGTTAAACTGAGACACAATCTGAGAAATTTCCAGACGCTGTATCTCCCTATATATATATATATGTAGTTTTTAAAAAATTATTTAAATCTATTTAAAGTTTTAAGTGTCTTGAGATATTCCTCCACTCGTGGCTTGTTCCACTGCACAGAGAGGCCATGGCAAACTAGTTTCCAGGCTGACCAAACCCAGGGGTACGTGTGGCCTCAATACAAGTATAGTCAGTGGACTAGATTGAGCGTGATCTGGTCCTTTGACATCTCTATCTAAACCTTCTATGAAATAGTCAAAATTTCCTCAGGTATAGGTCTGGGGCTTGTTAATTCATAAGTCAGGATATGTAAAACTCTTGAATCTATGATGTAAATTGACCTGCTGTAGTTTTATTTTGCTATAGGGAGCAGTTCTGTCACCATAATTCAGTGAGAGTCTACAGACCCATTAACTAGTACAGCAATGAGGAGGCACATTCTTGATAGGTGCCTGGTAGTCACAATATTTTAAAAACCCTTTACCCACAGGGATAAGGTGGCACTTTCTTTACTTCTGCCTTCCTGAAAACTCTACGCTGCAAACTTATCTAAAGTGAATAAATTGCAAGATGTAAATAGCAATTAACTTCACACTCCCTTGCTGGAGCCCACACACCCAGCATCAGCACATTCGTGGACATCGCATCATGGTGTGTTTGATGTAAGAGGAGAGATTAGTAGACAAAGCCTGTGTTTCCTAGAGTTTAATAGAATGAGAGGCAATCTCATTTAAACCTACAAAGTTCTTGACAGGCTGGAGGCAGGGAGGATGTTTCCCTACGCTGAGGAGTCTGGAACTATGGGTCACAGTCTCAGAATAAAGGATAGACACTTCGGTCTGAGATGAGGAGAATTTTTTTCCCACTCAGAGGGTGGTGAAACTTTGGAGAACTGTGGAGGCTCTGTCATTGTCTTCAAAGCCAAGACTGAAAAACTTCTGGCTATTAGAGGAATCAAGGGATATGGGAGGAAAATTACCGAGGTAGAAGATCTTGATGAATAAATAAACCAGGCTCAAAAGGCCAGATGGTTGATACCAGCTTCTAATTCTTATCTTCTTATGTTCTTAGCCAGCTGACTACAAAACTGGGACTTGTGCTTTCTCATGGAAATCCTAAAGATGCTTACAGTTACGCAGTGAAATGCTGACAGTTCCACAGGTAAATGCTAACATATGACTGCAACATTCAGGCAATTGTCTCCAGGAGTCCAATTGCAAAGTAAGGCAGTAATTTAGTTCTCTGAATCTTCCCTGAAATAGTCTGCAGGTCTTTTTCCATTTCTCCCAGGGTGGGGGCATGCACAATGCTGTCTGCATTTACTGGTTTCAAAGTGTAACGCCCAGAGTGGAATTCATGAAAATTGTCTGCCTGTCCCTGTGCCCTGGAGATGTTTGTTGGGGTCAGGCGAGAAAGAACGCTTCCCAGATAGAACAGTATTTCCCATGAACGATATTGAGCTGGATTATGTTGCTTGCTGGCCAGCAGTTGCATAGAGAACCATTGGTTAGCTGTAGAGCACAGGTCAGCTCACCCGAACATTATAATCAGGACTGAGCTGGAAGTCAGATTCTGGTGCAACTGAACTCCTGGTCTACTGCTGAACGTGGCAGTTCTCATTCAGCTCCTCAGCATTATTCCAGGGATGGCTCCTGTAGGTACTGCAACCCCATTAGTTGAATGTGGTTGAAGACCTTGAATGAAAAGGTAAGTGCAGATTGGCGGTTTGTTTCTTCTTTGACATATTTAAATATCTCCATATGACATGGGAGACCATTCAGCTCATCAAGCCAATACCAGCTCAAGGGGCAATCCAACTTCTCCACAGATTTTCCCTGTCACCTTTCTCCCCCACATTCCTATCAGCTGCCCAGACTCTACACTTGGGGTAATTCTGAGAGGCCAATTAACCAAGCAACTGTCTCGCCTTTGCGATGTGGAAGGAAAATGGAGCACCCGGGGGAAATGCACATGGTCATAAGGAGAAGGTGCAAACTCCATACAGACAGCACTGGAGGTCAGGATTGAACCTGGATCTCTAGCGCTGTGAGGTAGCACCAGCTGTGCCACTGTGCTGCCCCTTGTTTTACTTGATCTTAATGTTTTAATTAATTTCTACTACTTAAAGTCGGTCTGAGAGCCTTTTTCTTAATTAATTAGATACTTTGAGCAGTTCTTGCTTAAAAATTTGGTTAGGCTATACTTCGAGTATTGCATGCAGTTCTGGCTGCCCCATTACAGGAAGGATGTGGAGGCTTTGGAGAGGGTGCAGAAGAGGTTTACCAGAATGCTGCCTGGATTAGAGGGTATTAGTTATAGAGGTTGCACAAACTTGTTTTCTCTGGAGTGTCAGAGGCTGAGGGGAGATCTGATAGAAGTTTATAAAATCATAAGGCATAGATAAGATAGACAGAACCCTTCTCTCCAGGGTAGAAATCTCAAACACTAGAGGGCATAGCTTTAAGGTGAAAGGGGGAAGTTTAAAAGAGATGTGCGGGCAAGTTTATTTTTACACAGAGTGTGTGGTAGGTGCCTGGAATGCACTGCTGGGGGTGGTGGTGGAAACATTTCGATAGTGGCATTTAAGAGGCTTTTAGATGGGCATATGAATATGCAGGTAGAGGAGGAATACGGATCGTGCAGGTAGAAGGGATTAGTTTATTTTGGCATCGAGTTCAGCACAGACATTATGGGCCAAAGGGCCTGTTCCTGTGCCGTATTGTTCTATTTTCTCCTTTCTATCATCAACTCAAAGGGCTTTGTCAGCAATAGTCTGTTGAAAGGCCATCAGGACATGCTGGGGACGGGGGTCTCAGGATTCACCTGAAGCCTAGTCACAGCTTACTGACCATACCAGTTTGCAAGACAGCCATGACAGTGAGCCCTGGGGACTTAAACAGTATCGGCTGCAGGAATAGCATGGGGGAGTGAACACAGGGGTGGATCAGATCAAACACAACCCAGCCATTGTTTTGTTCATCAGATAATGAGCACGGGGCAAATAACTGTTGTGAAACTCCATTTCAAATTACTTGTAAGAGAAGGATATTCACTTATACAAAGACTTTGATGGCAAAATTTAAACATCCTGGTCTGGAAGTGCTAAAGATTCCGGGATCACAAAGATCAAAAAGAATGAGGGCGCATAAATTTATAAACACAAAGGAGTTTAAGGGTATGCATCCTTGTTCAGAGGCAGTCCAGATAAGATTCACTGGTTTGATCCCTGGGATGAACAGGCTTATCAAATGAGGAATCATAGAGCAGATTGGGCCTTAACTCACTGGACTTTAGAAGAATGGGAGGTGATTTTTATTGAAACATAAAATGTTGGCAGATGTTGAGAGCCCACCTTCAGAAGTATCTACATGAGGCGCTGCCTCAGGAAGGCAACATCCATCATCAAAGATCTCCACACTCCAGGCCATGCCATCTTCTCGCAGCTACCATTGGGCAGGAGGTACAGCAGCCTGAAGTCCCACACCAGCAGGTTCAGGAACAGCTACTTCCCTTCAACCATATGGTTCTTAACCAACCTGCACAACCTTAATCACTACCTCAGTACAGCAACACTATGACCACTTTGCACTAGAATGGACTTTTTTGTTCTAATTGTGTCCTCTCTTGTATAATTTTGTATAATTTCTGTTTATGTTTTTCTTGTAATGATGCTATGTGCCTGTGATGCTGCTGCAAGTAAGTTTTTCATTGCACCTGTGCATATAAGTACTGGTGCACATGACAATAAACTCAACCTTGACTTTGAGATGGTTCCTATTGTGGATAATCCAGAACTGGCGGGCATGGTTTCAGACTAAGGGTGTCAGTCACTTCAGATGGAGTGGAGAAGGAATTTCTTTCACAGGGTTGGGAATCACTAGAATTCTCTACCTCAGAGAGCTGAGGAAGCCAAGCACCATTTACATTCAAAGTTGAGATTGACAGATCACAGATTGACAGATACCTCTCATACACTAAAATGTGAGCTCTTGATCTCCCAATCTACTGCATCATGGCCCTTGTACTCTATTGTCTACCTGCACAGCACTATCTCTGTAACTGCAAAATCATATTCTGCATTGTTTTCTTTTCACAAGCTTAATGTATTTATGTATGGCTTGACCTGTCTGGATGGCACACAAAGAAAGCTTTTCACTGTATCTTGGTGCATATGACAATAGTAAATCAATACCAATACCACATTTTTAGATTACAGGTGGATCAAAGGTAAAGGAAACAGGCAGGAAACTGGAGTTGAGGCCAAGGGCAGAGCAGCCATGAATTTACTGAATGGTGGAGCATGCTGAAAGGGGTCCATGATCTAATTCTGCTGCTATTTATTATCTTGTGTTACATCAGAGGAACTTGTTCTGAAGAGACAGGAGGAACAGTGATAGTTCAGAAACATTCCCTGAAGCAAGAAGCACTTTGCAGGCACACATTTGAAAATCTGTCCCCTTGTAAAATGATCGTACTTAATTCTACCTGCGCTTCGCTCAGTCCTAGCTCAATCATCTCCAGCGACCTCTGGATCAGGCAGGTCTTCTCTTGTACCAGGTGAACTTCTTCATCTTCCTTCAATCCATTCAGCGTCTCTTGCAGGTTCTGCAGTATGGAGTTGTTTTCATTTTTCAGTGCCTCCAACCCCTGGATGACTTGCTTGGTGCCAGTGATGATCTCGTCTGCACTCAGATTCTCATTCATCTGCACCATTGTGGACATGTCGCTCTAGCTCCTGTGCGCAGGGGGCAAACAGACCATTAGTGAGATTAAGTATTCCTTTACATAGGTGCAGAAATCTCAGCAATGGAAAACAAAACACTCATCCCAAAAACCTGGTGAATAGAAATGCTGTCCGCTGGATTACTTGGTGAAACAGACCTGAAGATCCCAGAACTTTTATCTCCAGTATGTGCTCAATTTAGGGGTCGAAACTAAGAAGGGCCTTTGTGGTGGACTCAGCTAGTTCCATCACAGGTACAGCTCTCCCCACCGTTGAGGACATCTACAAGAGGTGATGTCTCAGGAAGGCAGTATCCATCATTAGGGAATCCCCTTCATCCAGGCCATGCCCTCTTCTCGCTGCTGCCATCAGGTAGGAGGTACAGGAGCCTGAAGACCCACACCTCAGGTTTCAACTACAGCTTCTTCCTCACTGCCATCAGGTTCTTGAACCGATCTGAAAAACCTTACCACCACCTCGGTCTGTATTCTTTTCTCTTCTCAATCTTGCACTAGTGCTGTTATGTTTATTTTGTTGTCCATTTAGCACATGTGTTTGCTATGTATAATTTATATAATTTAAGTTTACGTTACGCTTGTCCTCATCTTGGCATGTGCTGCGCTCCTGCTGCAAAAAGCTCATTTTCATGGCATTTATACCCCTTCTATGCATGCCTTTGAGAACAATAGACTTTAACTTGAACTCTACCTCAGGAATCTGGGAAGGGGCAAAAATAAAGAAACCTCCCAAAGCCAAATACTTTCCAAAAAATTGTTGTTTAAACATGGGCAAGATCTTAGAATGATGCAAAGCCTGTTGTACATTATTCGAGGAACTCCTTCAAGAATGGCACAGAGAGGGTCATGCAGGAACTTGAATTTGTCCCCAGTTTTTTGGAAACCTCACTTTGTAACATGACCCAGAAAAGTCTTAGAATATTTCCAGTACAATGAGTTAAATTACAGTGCAGTGGTGGGCAAGTAGCATAATAAGAATCAAAATCGAGCCTGTTTTTCAGGATATTGGAGGGAAGCAGTATTGTCCAGGATAGAGAGTAACCCTATGCCCTTCCTTGAATACTATCTTGAGTATCTACCAAATTGCTAGGCTGGTTTCACTGACGATATACCACCTAATTTAGGTTTAGTTTATACAGTATATACTGTGTTCTTACTGCCATCGACACGGCACGAGGAAAGAAGATGATAGAATAGTTTCCATTGCCTACATGAGCCACAAGACTTAATATCACTGAGGACAAAGCAGGTTGCTTTGATTGGCCTGCCATCCACTACCCAAACATGAACACCCTCCAACACCATATACCATGGATACTGTTTACAAAATGCACTGCAGCAACCCTTTGATGGGACCTTCCACACCCATCACCTTTCTCACCTTGTAGGATAAAGGCAGCAAGTGCATGAGAGCTTGCAGGTTCCCTGTCAATGGACTGCTGAGAACTAAGGAACCACCTCCGAGGCAAATGGGAAAGAACAATAAACACCAGCCTTGTCTGTCATGCAAACATCTCAACATTAATACATGAATGACAGGACTTATCTGATTTACTGTTCACCCTTAGCTTCCCCACAATCGTGTTCCATAAGGATCACTGTGATTTAACAAGAGGTCCACCTGCAGTTTCTTAAATCAACATTACCTGAAAACCAAGTACAAAATGAAACATATATAAAAAAATTCAAATTAAAAATTTCACCATCTCACTGGAGATACATTTAAGGAAAATAAAATTTGAAGTATTTGCTTTTCAGTGCCTTATTTTACCTTAAAATTTTCCAAGTAGAACACTGGGAAACCATCTGTCACGCTCAAAGCTGAACAGAAGGAATTCCTAGGGGAGATTGAAGAGGGGAGGGCCTTGAAGCAGGAAAGAAAGAATAAGATATGGGGGAAGGGAGGAGGATTATTTTGACTGATCCACGTAGTATCATTACAAACACGTTGTTTTTGCATTCACTTACAATGTTGCTGCAGCCGTTGACTGAAAAAGTTCGTCTAGTACAGGTGATAGGTAAAACATTCAAGACTGAAGCACAGAATGTGTAGAAACAGCGTAAATTCTCCATCCTGCCTCATTAGCTTTCATTTTTTCCCCTCTCTCACTGCTAGAGAGACAATGCTTCTCCTAGTACATTTGCAGCTCCTTCGAATGTGCTGTAATTACTGATGGATTACACCGTCACATAGTCACGTGGATTACAGAAGGATACTGCAAGGTTGTTCTTGCATTTATACTACAGGCTACTATATGCCATAGATACTGATCTGAACCCCCTAATTATTCTTCAATACCCAGCAAAACTCTTCTACAATAAAACACTGATGCAAGCATAATTTTGGATTGCAAAGGACCTGGTTTAAACATAAAATTTCATGAGTTAGCAGGAATTTTAAATGTTACACTTATGAAAATACTCACTTCACTGCCAAGGTCCAGCCAGAAAGAGTGGTGGCGTTCAGCTAATCTCCCCCAGCAGGTACAGTGAAGCACGATTGCGAATGTTTAGCTGGCAAACTGCCCTGTGGCTTTAAAGTTAAATGACAAACTAAGGTTATTAAAGTTAGTTGTAAGCTGGTTGTAATGCTGGTGAATTCCAGACTGCCCACCAATAATTAGTACTCCTCCTCTTAAGGATTGTATTTGGATCTATTGTGGTGAAGTGTGCCACCGAATCTGAAGTAAATATGCAGTAAATAAACTGCTGGAGGAACTCAGCGGGTCAGGCAGTGTCCATGGAGGGAAGTGGACAGTCGACATTTTGCGTTGAGACCCTTCACCTGGACTGAAAGAGGAGAGATAGCCAGTATAAAAAGGTGAGGGGGAGAGGTGGAGGAAGAGCTGGCAAGAGATAGGTGGCTCCAAGTGAGGAGGTGTGATAGGCAAATGGAGGAGGAGAGAGTGGAAATAGCGACAGAGGCTGGGAGGTGAGAGGTGGAGGTGACAGAGGGCTGCAGATGGTGGAATCTGATAGGAGAGGAAGGTGGAGCCTGGA
>JARFYF010000069.1:5696866-5707012 GCA_030265395.1 Rhina ancylostomus
GGGATCAGGAAGAGAGAAAATTGAAAAACAGGGAAAAGGGACAGAGGGGGAGCGGTTACCGGAGTTTTACTGGATTACTGGAGTTTTACTGTACCTCTGACAGTCAACACATGCTAGTTTGAACCCTCTTTTGCTATTTGCTTGAAACCTTACAGTGACCAAAAGAAAAATAATTTCCAGACACCTTCAGTTCACTGAAGAGCTTCTCCTGCAAGAGCCTGATGCCTCCTCTCTCAACTTTGTCCAGTGCGCCCATTATTTTCCTCTTCCAGTCTTTGTCCTCTGGGGAGAATTTTTGAATCAGCCGTTCGATGTAGTCTCTGCAAAACAATGGCAGGGTCAGCAGGGAGAGCAGAGGAGGTCGGGCCAAATGAACACCTGCAGGTGTTTGTAGTCTGGAACTGACTCATGAGTGTCTGTGCTTCAGTCTGCACTTGGCGGAGGGAAACAGGTCTGTGTATCTTGGAAAGAGTAGCGGCTAAGTGTAGAAAGTATCAGTCCTGGGTATCGTACAGAGTAACCTTACCCTCGATATACTGTGGAGATTGGCAGTCCTGGGTGTAACAGAGAGAGATCCAGCCCTACATATACTGCAGTCAATGTTAATCTTGTGTTTTCTGCAGAGAGTGCCAGTCCTGGTTTCTGTAGAGAGTGTCGGTCCTGTGTTTTCTGTAGAGAGTGTTGGTCCTGTGTTTTCTGTAGAGAGTGTTGGTCCTGTGTTTTCTGTAGAGAATGTCGGTCCTGTGTTTTCTGTAGAGAGTGCACGGTAGGACGTTTGCTGTGTAGCGACGTGTAGTTACCTGAAGGCAGGACAGCAGTTCACCACAGCAATCGTCTGAGGAACCACGCATTCCAGGAAAGCTGCATTTTCAGCAAATTGACCATAAAGCTCCTGTACACTTGTTTGGAAACTGTGATAGAGAGATAGATAGAGAGAGACAGAGAGAGATATATAGACAGAGATAGATAGAGACAGAGATAGATAGATAGAGACAGAGATAGATAGATAGAGACAGAGATAGATAGATAGAGACAGAGAGAGAGATAGATAGAGACAGAGAGAGAGATAGATAGAGACAGAGAGAGAGATAGATAGAGACAGAGAGAGATAGATAGAGACAGAGAGAGATAGATAGAGACAGAGAGAGATAGATAGAGACAGAGAGAGATAGAGACAGAGAGAGATAGAGACAGAGATAGATAGAGACAGAGATAGATAGAGACAGAGATAGATAGAGACAGAGATAGAGAGATAGATAGAGACAGAGATAGAGACAAAGATAGAGAGAGATAGAGAGATAGAGAGATAGATAGATAGAGACAGAGATAGAGAATAATTAGCCATTAGTCCAGAATCCATGCATTTTGAGCAGACAGTGTAACCTGATGATCAGAAGTCTCTATAATCAGGCACCAAGCAGTGGGATGATACCAAGGGATTCAGTGATCCTATACAGTGCATGACTGAACACAGGACAGTACAGCACAGGAACAGCCCTTCAGCCCACATTGTCTGTGCTGACCAGATACCAACTTAAACTGCACATCCGTATCTCTCCATTCCCTGACAGTTCACCTGCCTGTCTAAATGCCTCTTAAATGCCAGTATCATACCTGCTTCCAACACTTCCCCTGGCAGCATGTTCCAAGCACCCACCACCTTCTGTGTGAAAAAAACTTGTCACGTAAATCTCCTTTAAAATCCCACTCCACTTCACCTTAAAATTATACCCTCTAGTATTTGACATTTCTACCCTGGAAAAAGACTCTGACTGTCTACTCTATCTGAGCCTCTCATAGTTTTATAAACTTCCATCACATCTCCCCTCAGTCTCCGACGCTCCAGTGAAAACAACCCAAGTTTGCCCAACCTCTCCTTATAGCACCTGCCCTCTACTCCTGGCAGCATCCTGGTGAACCTCTCCTGCACCCTCTGCAAAGCTTCCACACCCTGACATGCAGTGACCAGAACTTCATACAATACTCCAAATGTGGCCGAACCAAAGTTTTATACAGCCGCAACATGACTTCCCAACTCAACATCCCAGCCAATGAACACAATTAATAAAGTGTCAGTGAACTTATATGGTATATAAAATGTAGAAAACAGCACAGGAACAGGCCCTTCGGCCCACAATGTTGTGCTGAACTAATTCAGTTAGTAATCAAATGCCCAACTAAACTAATCCCTTCTGCCTACACAATGTTCATATCCTACCATTTCCTGCACATTCATGTCTCTATCTAAGAACCTCTTGAACCCCTCTATCGTGTCTCCCTCCACCACCACCCCTTGCTGCACATTCCAGGCACCCACCACTGTGTGCAAGAAACCTGCCCCGCACATCTTCTTTGAATATACCCCCACTCACCTAAAATGCATGCCCTCTGGTATTAGACATTTTGACCCTGCCTATCTATGCCTCTCATAAGCTTATAAACCTCTATCAGATCTCCCCTTAGCCCCTGCCACTCCAGAGAAAACAACCCAAGTTTTACAGTGACCTCTCTGTCTGCGGACTCCTGTATTGTTAATGATGAGATCCAATGCAAACTCAAGGAATCATCGTCTCTCTGGGAATGTCGCAGCCTGCAAGACTTAATATCGAATTCTCCAACTTTAGACAACTCACTCTTTCCTTCTGTTTATAAGAACTGACTGCTTTTGCCTGACATTCTTTTCCTGTTTTTTCTGTTCAGTCAGATCGGACAACAGTTCACAGATTATACAACATTAGTCACACATTACACAAACAAAGAAGCTTAATCTTCTCAACTGCCTCCTTTGTTTTAGATAATCAGAGAAATTCTCTTTTTTCCCCACCCATCGCCTTCCCTGACCCTCTCTGCTACCTAGGTCGACTTGTTTCTCTATTCCTCAGTTCTGACAAAGGGTCCCAGATCTGAAACGTTAACGGTTGCCCTTCCCACAGCCACTGTCTGACCTGCTGAGTTTCTCAAGTATTTTCTAGCTTTATTGCAAATTTCCAGCATCTGCAGTTTTTCTTTGATTTTCAGATGCGCTTTGTACCTGGCCCCTTGGCACAACTGGTGAATCCAGAAGGTCACCGACTTTCACCAGAAAGGTGAGCGAAGGTTTCATAACATTATTTTAANNNTATTTTAATTGATAATGAATTAATTGTATGGTGGTAAAAACATAAGCATTTTTAAAAATTCCTTTTGAATCTTTTTCTAATCATTTCTGATCACAAGAGACATTTGGAAATGGGGTAAAAGACCTCTGACAACATGATCTGTCAGAAGGCCATCAGGGTGAGTGGGGGGGGGGCGGGACATTGGTCTCCGCCACTTGTCGATTGGTTGCTGCTCTTGGACTAAATGGCCTGAGGATTGACTGCAGGAGTGAGGGCAAATTGGGAAAATTGGTTAATTATTGGTCACATGTACCGAGGTACAGTGAAAAATGTTGTTTTGCATGCCATCCATTCAGGTTATTTCATCACATCAGTACCTCGAGGTGGTACAAGGGGAAAACAATAACAGAATGTATAACAGTGTTACAGTCACAGGGAAAGTGCAGTGCAGGTGGACAATTAGGTACAAGGGCCACGATGGGGGGGGGGGGTGGTGTGGGACATTGGGAATCAGCCCCAAATACAAAGCTACCATGAGTGTCCAGTGCAAGAGACAAGTGCGAGGTGTGGCCCAGCAGAATACAACCCAATGTCTGTGCACCCAATGAACACAGTGCTGTTTTAATATTGAGGAAACGTGAGGCTGTCAAACTCAGATGTCGACATCTTTAAGCTCCGCTCCAGGAGTAGGTCCTGCATTGATTTGCCCAGGTGGTGCATTAGTTGAACTGAGGTGCCTGGCAAGAATTAATTCAAGGCTACAGGTCAACAGAGATGTGATAATGAACAGGTAAACTGCCCTATGTAAACGAGATCTCACAGAATTACTTTAAGGAAGAGCAGTGACCCTGCACCGACACTTATCCCACAGTCAGATTGCCTGGTTTCTGTTGTATTACACGAGTAGTACAAAAGAAAATAGAAGCAGAAGGTCACTCGGTCCCTCAAACCTGCCCCACCATTCAATATGATCATGGCTGATCCACAGTCACCTCAGCTCCCTTTCTGTGCCAGTTCCCCATCGCCATCTATTCCTTGATCTTTCAAGAACTTATCCACCTCCATCGTAAATACTTCTAATGATCCAGCAATCATCTGGGGCAGGGAATTCCAGAAATTCACCACCCTCTATAAAGAGAAATGACTACTCTGTTTTAAATGACCGACCCCTTACCTTGTAACAATGTCCCCTCGCTCGAGACACTTCCACTAGAGGAAACATCTCAACATCTACCTCATCTTCGCTGTCTCACGATATTATATGTCTCAATAAGGTCAGCCTTCATTCCAAGGAACACAAGCTCTCTCATCAGGTTAACTTCATTGATTTCTACGTTACAAGTACATATATGTTTTAGCCTTGGTAGAGGTCTTGTTTATCCAAAAAAAAATTCCACTCCCACTGCCAATCTGCTTCTCCCACCAGTCTTTGATCTCTCTGAGAGATGTGTGGGTAGATGTTGGGGCAGAGACTGATTATCATAATATATCTAGTACAAGTCCAAGATAAACTGGATGGAAAATACATTCCCTACAAATGTTACAGAGGAAGGGTGAATGGGACAAGGAGGGGCACAGTTCTGAGCTATGAACAATCTGCTGGAGGAACTCAGTGGGTTTGAGCAGCAATGTAAATGAAAGATGATGCATTTTTGGAAGTCAAATAGGGGTTGGACATATACAGGGAGCTCAGTGGGGGCGAAGGGGCGGTGGGGAGGAATTGTTGACGTTTTGCATCTAAACCCAACATCAGGATTGTGAGTGGAGAGGGAAAGTAGCCAGTTTAAAGAGGAGAGGGGGAGTGGTGGGACAGGGGCCAGTTAGTGATTGGTGGACTGAGGGGGGGGGGGTGATGGGCAGATGGAGCCAGAGGGGGGAGGGGGTGAAGGTGGAGACAGTTACTGGAGGGAGATAAACAGGGCCGCAAAGGGTGACCAGTGCTGAAATTTGATAAGGACGGAAGGAAGGTGATAATGGGAGCCATCAGGGGAGAGGTGTAGGACAGATGGAACTAGTACCAGATAGGGGGAGTAGAAGTGCTGGCGAGTGAGATGTGTGGGTGGTAGGTGGATGCAACCAGGAATGGGAGGGGGACGAAAGTGGGTGATGGGGGAGTGGGGGCTGGTGTGGGGGCATGGGAAAGGGGACAGAAAGAGGAGGATTGGAAGGAGGGAGTGTGATGGAAATACTCCGGAGGTAGGGATTATCTGAAATTGGAAAATTCAAATGTTCACAAGACCACCCAGGCGGGATTGGAGGCGTTGTTCCTCTAGTTTGCGCTGGGCCTCACCCTAGCAGTGGAGGAGATGGAGGATGGACAGGTTGGTGTGGGAATGGGAAGAGGAATTGAAACGGCATTTAACTGGGAGCTCGGGATGGCCATTGTGGGCTGGGCTTGTTTTCCTGGAGTGAAGGAGGCTGAGGGGTCACATGAGAGAGGTGTATACCATTATAAAAGGAATAGATAGGGTAGATAATCTAAATCTTTCCCCCATACCAGGGATACCACAACAAGAGGGCATGGTTTAAGGTGAGAGGAAGATATTTTAAAGGGAATCTGAGGGGAAAGTTTTTTATTAAATAAACGCAGAGAGTGCTCGATATGTGGAACTCGCTGCCAGAGGTGGTGGTGGAATCAAATGTCATCACTACGTTTAAGAGACATTTAGACAGACACTTAAACAGGCAAAACAGAAGGATGCAGAACCAATGCGGGCAAATGGGATTAGTGTAGATGGGCAAAAAGGTTGGCATGGGTGTGAAGGGCTGAAGGGCCTGTTTCTCTGCTGTACGACTATAACTGAGATCATTCAGCCCATCAAGTCTATGCCAGCAATTTCAGTCCCTCAGTTACCTCTCTGTAACCTATTCTCTCACATACCCATCAACTCTCCCCTGTTCTTCCACCACCCCCTGTACACCAGGGGTAATTTACAGCAGCCCACTAACAAGTCTTTGGCATGTGGGAGGAAACTTGGAGCATCCAGGAGAAACTCGCACGGCCACCGGGAGAACGTGCGAACTCCTCACAGACAGCACCGGAGGCCAGGATCTTGTACCAACGTTGCAGGGAAAGATTGTGCACTTAAGGCTCCTCATGAGGGATGCAAGTGGATTGTGTAGACAGAGGTGGTGGTAATTAGACAGAGAATCAACAACAATTGTGTTAATAACACGATTAAGGTAGTGAATTGAACTAGCACTGACTGTGGGAGAGAGCTCTGGATCGGCTCACATTTCTCAAGCTCTCTCTTACAACCACAGGACCTCCCGAAGCGTTCTACAGGCAATGAAGCCCACCTTCTGAGCCCACCACACCTAACGGGGTCAGTCTGGGACAGAGTACCTCTGTAGGAAGTCAACCAGGCTGTGGAGGCTGCACTGAGCGATCCGAACCCCGAGATCCTCTGTGATCACGGTCGACTTCTCAATGTGTTCTTTAAGAATCTGAGGAGAACATGGAAACTTTGAACTGGAAGGATTTCTACTAAGGGGCACCTGTATAGATACAGCCTACCCAACAGAGACCCATTTCAAAGTGGGCTCTCCCTTCCCTTTAAAGAGGGAGTCTCTCCATCAGGGATCCCGGATAAGGAGAGAGTCACCCTGTCAGGAATCCCACTTGAGACGGGAGTCCCATTATCAAGGATTGCACTTAAAGAGTGATACCCTGGACAAGGAGAGTCTCCTCATCAGGAACCCCCAAGTAAAGGCCAGTCTCTCGATCAGGGACACCCTCATTTAAGGAGGGAGTCCCATGATCAATGATCGCATTTAAAGAGGGACTCTTCCCATGATGGACCCCAAAATGGAGTCTCTCCATCGGGGACCCCCATTTAAAACAGAGAGGCTTCCCACCAGGGACCCCAGCTAAATAGGGATTGTGTTCATAGTGCGAGTTTGATCATCAGGGATCACTGGTGTTGTGACTGCAACAAAGTCACTGCAGAATCAGGTAGATATGAAAGTCAACATTCATCACGATAGGCAGATGTTCTCTTGGAAACCCTTTCAGCAGAATCCCTCTAACGCAAAACTCATCAAGTTTTTATACCCTTAAGAACAGTGAAGACTGTAGGTGATTCAATACAAATTTCAATAGCCACAATGACATCATTTACTTCAATATTTGGTGCCTGACAAATGGTTCCATTGATACAGATTTACAGGGGGAGTGCATTGTAACCGACAAGACACCTCTGAAGTTTTAACACCTTTGCTGGGACAAGTTAATTGATGGTCTGAAAGTCTCTGAGGGCAGAGAACACAGACAGCCAAAATTAGCGTTGTAAGGGCTGACAGAGTACTGAAATATGGCAATTATTGATAAACAGAGCAAAGATACCGATGACCACGTTTGATATGCTAAGGGGAGACCAAATCTAAGGGGGCAGAGATTTAGGGTGAGGGGTAAGATTTAAAAGGGACCTGAGGGGCAACGTTTTCCACGCAGAAGGTGGTGAGTGTATGGAACGAGCTGCCAGAGGAAGTGGTTGAGGCAGGTTCAATAATATCATTTAAGAAGCACTTGAATAGGTACATGCAGGGGTGGGGCTTAGTGGTATACGGGCTGAATGCAGGAAATTGGGACTAGCTGGGTGGGCACTGTGGTCGGCAAGGACTGGTTGGGCTGAAGGGCCTGTATCCATGCTGTATTGCTCCATGACTCTATACTAGGTGACAAAATAACTTAGCTGGTGTCTGGTTTGATGGAGGCCAATTAATATAGCCGCATTGCCTTATGTTCGGCTGATGCAGATGAGAACATCTCATAGTTGTGTCAATTTACAACACGTATCTGTTGAGTAGCCAGCGCCCCTGTTGTGTGTCTACAGCCTGTGCTCTGTAGACACCTTTTAATTTCAGAACTGATTACTGCTTCTACTTTACATTTCAAAAGGGTTTTTGAAGACTGGTTGGTTCTTGTTTGCCTTAATGCCTGCTATAAGATGTCCCATGTCTGACAATTCCCTAACAGCGCTTTCTTTTAAAGAAACTGTGAGGCATAATCCAGATGAAGAAAGCTATTGATCATCAGTGATTTCCTGAAGAGCGATGTATGTACCATCTCTGGCCAAGATATTGCTGGGGGAATGAAATATAAAGCATTTACTGGAGATGGTTGTGAGCCTATTAGTCGAGGTGCGAACTCAATGACCGTTGAGATATTTCCCAGGTGTCCTTGGCACACGGAGCCCATGGAATCTGATTCCAAGGAAGCACCATGATCTCCTGCCGGTGATGGAGTGAAACTCCCCCTTGGGACCCCAACCACTGCTGACCAGTTCTGGGAAGCCACTAGCCTCGGTCTTGAGGTAATTCCCTGACGCAAGAACTGCGGACACCAGCAGGTCTTACAACCACCTCCACCATCCAGAAAAGCCATTCACTGCAGCTCCATTTCCCAGCCGGTTTGGTGCCTAAGTATCCATCAGATTCCAGCTCTGAACAGACTGATTATCTGCTGATTTACTATCTGCGATCTGTGTATTTGTGAGGTCATCTCTGTCACATGGAGAGCATTGGTTTCTCCACAGCTTTCTCCCTGGTGCTTGGCGAGTCCTGTTGGCCATGAGATGGATTGTAATTTGATGCCTTATGCCAGCGAGTCGTGGGATATCCATAGTTGGTGGTAGGAAGGAGCCAGGGTCGGGAATGTGACCGGAGATGGAGTCCGGCGCATGTGTAGCTTGTGTCGACGAGATGAAGTTGTCCTATCCATGGTGGAGTTGACCACTGGATACCATTGCAGTCATACTGTTGCTGCCAATGGTACCTGTGCTTTTTGCTGTCTCTGAGCAATCGTGCCCACATCCCATCACAAATAACGAGGATTTGGTATACACAACAACTGTGTATCCACAGCCCTTTGGGGTTGAGAACTTCCTCTGAAGTTCCTTCCCATTCTGAGACTATAACGGACTCTCTAACCCCAAGAACAGGCCCCTCCCCTTCGACCCTGCTGAACCCTGAAAGTGACCTTACCTGAATGACCCTGTTTGCCAACTCTGACTGAAACGTTTGGCTCCCCTGTTTCCACTTCTCCTGCTCCACACACAGTTCCTTCGCCATGTGTTTCGTAATCTGGGCCTTCAGAGAAATAAGAAAATCAATCAGAAAGGTTCTTAACTCAGCACCGTTAAGGCTGAGGGATGATAGTGATGGTTGCTGGATCTCTTCCAGCTCAAGTCTCAGCAGCAAGAACCCAAGTACAGGAAAACTTGCTATATTTCAAAAATATTCATAATAAAAAATATATATAAAAGAAGAAGCAGTACAAAACTTTTACATTCATGGCCTTTCCATTCAGTAGTGTAAACTTTTTTAAAAAAAAATGTCACAGCACCATTGCCACTCCCTGGGGTGATACACCCTTTCAACATTTGAGGGACTTCCCCACTCAACTCAGCCCCTCAATGTGTGATCGCAGAAGGAGCCCAGACCGCGGTCCTTCCCCACAGAGCCTTTGAATTGGCTGAACCGAGCTTCAGTGTGTCCCTCAGCGCGTACTCCTGTACCCTGGACTGTGCAGGAAAATTCCAATAATCTCGGACACCCCATGGTCCCTGGTTTTCTCACACTCCCTTTAAACTCACCGGGACCCCATTTCCCACACTCCCTTTAAACTCACATGATTAACAGAAAAAAATATTATACTATAAGCTAGAGCTCATTGGAGTCCCATGTCCCGCGCTCCCTTGAAACTTATAGGGTTTATTGGAATATTTATTATACCATTGTGTAACATATTAAATAAAAGTGAATTAAAAGTGCATTGGGTTATTAGTAGGAGTAACATTCACTAGTCCAGAAAATCTGCTGATCTGGCACTGTCAAAGTCCTGAGAGTGCTGGAGTATTGGAGCTTTGCTCTACAAGGTGATGACAGGTTTAGATGGGGTTAAAAGAAGGCACAGTGGTGTAGCAGTTATTGTAATGCTTTATAGCACCAGCGATCCGGGTTCAATTCCAGCTGCTGTCTGTAAGGAGTTTGTATGTTCTCCCCGTGTCTGCGTGGGTTTCCTCCGGGTGCTCCGGTTTCCTCCCAC
>JARFYF010000069.1:5994251-6007704 GCA_030265395.1 Rhina ancylostomus
ATTGCAAACTCCACACAGACAGCACCAGAGGTCAGGATTGAACCCGGGTCGCTGGTGCTGGCAGGCATCAATTCTACTAGCTGCACCACTGTGATGCCCATTACATTTGTTTGAATCTGCTTCCGCTACTCCTTCAAGTAGTGTGAGCCATGATCAATTACGTACCTGTGAAGTGTGGAGTGCTTTTGAAAACAGCAACACCTGAAGCAAAAATCTTGGGTGGTTCAAACTTTCTAAGAGAGTATAATCATAATATATCCATTCCTCCCAAAGAGACTTCTCCCAGCACTGATTACACACATTAAGATGGAGTGAGGAAGAATTTCTCTCAGAGAGTCATGAATTTTTAGAAGTCTCTACCACCAAAGAGCTGTATATCTAAATCACTTCACACAGATTTTCGGATCAGAGGGGAAATCAAGGATTACAAGGACTACACAAGAAAGTCTTGACTCCAATCAGCTGTGATCTTATTGAATGGCAGAACAGGGTTGAGGGACCTTATGATCTACTCCAACTCATATTTCAAATGTTTTTCTTGCAAAGGTCTGAAGTCTCACTCACCTGCACTGAAGATGGATTCCTTCGGTTTACTGCAAGAAGAACAGGGAGAAATTAAGAGATGGCCAGACAAAAATGTACCTTGATTTCAACGGTGCACATAGACAAACTTGAGGGCCTTTTGGATAGAAAATAGTTTCAGCAGGAATTTGAAGGATTCGCAGAATTGCTTTGACAACAACACAATCTGTTGTATCTTTGGTATTAATTACTTTGCGTGTGTACAGATTTCTCATATGGAAAATTTACCTTCAGGTACACAGCCAATGCACATAGACACCACTGAACACAAAGACATTTCCTATCTTAGATGGATACAAGAGATACCATAGCCCTTCTTTGATTTAGCTCAGGGGAGTCTTTTCCAGAGCCCTGGGGAATATTAGCCCTGCAAGTAACATCATCAGCTGTTACTCCAGTCATGGCCGCTTGGTTAACAGGAACTTGCTAAGCAGAGATTAGCTGGTATCTGATCTCCTTCATTATGATTGTGAACTACTTCATTGGCACTATGGAAATGCAAGTTATCTTTCCTTCCAAAAGAGAATCTTCCCACTTGCTCCCACTATAACCTCACTCCCCAACACTTTCCACGCAGGGAGAAACAAGTTTGCATTAAGACCTCAAACTGCTGAATACTTCCCAGTCTTTTAATTATTTGATACAATCCTACTCTTCCAATTCCTCCCTTTGTCATCTAAGCAGAGAACTAAAATGGATTTGCACATAAACCCAAAAGCATTTTGTTGAAAAAAAGCTCCTGAAATAAATCTTGTTCTTCTTCCCTGTTCAATATTTGCATAGACAAAAAAGGTGCCAATTTCATTAGCCAGCTACACGAGCTGCCAATTTGTGTTGCAATAAGAACAGGGGTAATCTTTGAGACCAGCGGTTGGAATATTTGCCTAAATTGATGAATCTCAAAATGCAAAAGCCAGCAACTAAATGCAAAACTCAAAGGCAAGGAGCACGCAAGTTTGGTTTGGTGACGGCCAGGCCGGGAAACTTTTGGAATTCCTTGGAAGATAAATGTTTTCACCTTTGAAATTTATATAATTTGGCGAATGGTATGATGTTCGAGCTAAACAGCAAGGATGGTGGTGAGATGGTAGGCAGCCAAAATACTCCTCTCTCCCCACTATCATTTCCCACTTTAGATTTTTTCCATCACCGGAAGCGCACAGTAGACATTTGCCAAGGTTAATGGCAGAGAAACTGGCCATGTTGGAAAACTGGTAACTGGGGTTGGGTGTGGAAGAACAAACTGAGAATTTGGCAAGAGTACTTGCCTCCGACCCATATCTCAGTGGCCAAAGGTAGATGTTTGCTCCTCACCACGAGGTTGGGTCAGGAGGTTGGCAACTGAGGGCAATGGGCTTTGCCATTGGGGAGGTAGGAGGCCAGTGTCACACATTTAACACTCAACAAACCTTCTCTTAATCTCAGCCAATTAGTATATCCTCTGCTCCTTTCTCTCCAAGCACTACCTCGCGTCCCCTTGGAAAGTAAACAGCCATTCGCTGGGGTTAGTAACACGGCCACAAGTGTGTGGCTGTGGAAACCCATCTCCCTGCACTTCTGGTATTTGTGATTCTGCAAGGAATACCTCCAACAACATGTGGGGTCAGCTTCCTCACATACGCCAGAGCTCAGAATGCACAATACCAGAAACAAAAAGCTCTTTAAGCGCATGTTAGTTTATTCCAGTCCCCCAATCTCTAAGCAACAGTTGTAATCTAATGAGTCCTCTTTAATGACGTCTCCAACCAGAGGAAGTTGTTCTCCAGATGTTTATTGAGTAAAACCCTTCTTAGTACTGGATTAAATCACTGGGAAAACTACTCTCTTTGGTTGAGGGGATCAATGAAAGAGATTTCTTATTAAAAATAAAAACAAAAACATGCTGGAAGTAATCTTAGGGCTTTCGGCCTGAAACATTAACCCCATTTCTCTTTTCACAGATGCTGCCTGATTTGCTGAGCATTTCCGACATTTTCTGTTTGCATTTCCAATTTCCAGCACCTTGATTTTCAGAAAGGCTCATTAAAACCATTGCTTAGAGATTGGGAGGAGGGAAGGATGAACAGGTGTTGGACACCGCAGACTTTGCCACAAGCGATGGCTGAACTCTGCATTTCTGGGCTGAAGTTTCTCCCTTCGTCCCACCCTGCTAGCTGTGTACAAACTGAAAACTCTTAGCCTCTCCCCTCGTTTACCTCCTCACCCTTCCTCCCTTGGCTCGGGTAGTTTTTCCTTGGAAATAAAGTGTCTCAAACTACTTCAGACCTGTATGAATGCAAGTTATTATTATATTGAAGCAAAGAAAATTGATCAAGGGGACACTGGATAGTTTATAGAGAAAGGTGCTCAGGTATGGAGAATGCATGGGGCAATTGGATTAGCTCAGCATTGCTCCACCACACACAGTCTTGGATGTCATAATCATGCTCAAACTAATTTTTGGTGGGGACGGCAAGATAGAATGAAGGTACAGTTACAGCCATGAATGACAGCAGGCTTAAGCAGCCTTAAGGCCTGCTCCCACTGCTATTGCAGATATTCCTCTGTAACCCAGTGACAGGAACAGCTACCATTTTGTGGGCTGGCTGTTGAAAAGCATTGAGAAGTCCTCTCCACACACCAGATATGGGTTTCAAAGTGTCAGCTAGTCCTTTACAAATACCCTCAACACAAGCAGATACCGAAACAATTATTAGAATTTTTCACATACTCATTAACCCACAAATATTTTTTTTAAAAGGGGGAATTATAATTGTATGACTCTTTTTCACAGTACTTGTTTAAAATCTTCTCGATTAAAACCTCACCCAGCCTGGAAGCAGTTAGTTTGACTCTGCTAATTGCCATTTACATTTACTCAGACCTGAGTAGTATAGCCTTCAAAACAGTCCAACAAAATTAATGTGTGTTTACTTGCCAAGAAAAACATTCAATTAAAAATTTCTGAACTGGAGATTGAAAGGCTTTTAAGCAAGCACAATAAGTCTTTCAAGATACACTTAGATTATGGCATCAGTATGATTCAAAGACAAGAGAAGTTGGACAGCCTATTTCTGTTCCAAGGTTCTAATTTTCTCCAGTTCAGAAACTTTTCCCCCAATACCATATGAAGTACTCACGTTGGACTTAGCTACGATACCAAAGGAAGCCATTCAGACCTTACTGAGTGCAATCTTATCAGTCCTATTCCCCCTCTCCTTATTTCCCTGCAGCCCTGAAATTTCTTTAACATTTGGAGTAGTGCAGTCTTTTCTGCACCCTTTCCATGTTACGTCATTGGTAAGATCCCACATGTAGTTCTGGTCACCTACCTACAGGAAGGATGTCTTTAAGCTGGAAAGGGTGCAGAAAAGATTCACAAGGATGCTACTGGGACTCGAGGGGCCGAGTTATGATGAGGCTGGATAGCCTCGGGCATGTTCCCTTGGAGCGTAAGAGGCTGAGGGGTGACCTCATAGAGGTTTAAAAAATCATGAGGGACATTGCGAAGGTGAACCATCACGGTCTTTTTCCCCAAGGTAGGAGAGTCTAAAACTAGAGGGGAGAGGTTTAAGTTGAGAGGGAAAAGGAGACCTGAGGGGTAACCTTTTTTTACCCCACATGAAGGATTGTAGGTTTATGGAACGAATTGCCAGAGGAAGTGGGGGAGGCAGGTCTAATTACAATGTTTAAAAGACATTTGGACAGGTACATGGATAGGAAAGGTTCAAAGGGATAAAAAGGCCAAATGCAAGCAAATGGGACTAGCTCAGTTAGACAACTTGGTCAGCATGGACAAGTTGGGCCAAAGGGCCTGTTTCTGTATAATTCTGTGACTCTAATTAACCAATTAGTTTTTGGCCAATTAACCTACCTATCTAGAGCACCCACATGGTCACATGGAGAACATACAAACTCCACACTGATAGCACTCGGGGGTCGGGATTGAACTCAGGACACTGGAACAGTGAGGCAGCAGCACCAACACCTACCACACTAATGAGCTACACTTGCTTTGACATCAGTCTATGATGGGCTTCTGCCATAATGTGGATCCATAGCAACAAAGGGTATAAATGATAGTCCCAAAGGATGCAGAAAAGATTGACCGGAATGATTCCAGGAATGGGGGGATTTCAGCTCCAGGACTGGACTGGAGAAGCCCGGGTTGTTCTCCTTGGAGCAAAGGTCGAGGTTTGATGGAGGTAGACAGGATCATGAATGGTTCAGCTAGGGCAGGTGGAGGGATGCCATTCCCATTCACAGATGGCTCAAGGACCAGGGCCATGGATCCAAAATCTCGGGCAAAAGATATGGCTACGGCAGTGGTGGAAAACGGAATCGGTGCTTCCAAGAGAGAATTGGATAGGCTTTTCAGAGAGAATAATTGGCAGGGCTTCAGAGAAAGAGTGAGGGGAAATGATGCTGATGGAATTGATCTACTGGGTGCCAGCAATGACTTAGTGGCCCTCCTTTCCCACCACAATGGGTTTATGTAATTGCTTGGCTTCAGTTGATACCTCAGTGGCTTTACTCAGGATTGGTTCTCTCTGGATGTCCAATGAGGAAGGTCCTTCCTCTCTGTGGCTTCTGCCTGCCTCAAGCACTATGAGCAATTATTGATTTGTTTTTATTGCTCAGATGAAGAAAACACCGTCAAGGTTATAATTTCTATTCCAATCCCTTGGCTGCTTCACTATACCCACGGTTACAACTCTGCACGTCCGAGGTACCAATCGCGATGACCTCACCATGGGAGAGTTTCATTTCCAATAACAAGCACTTCCTGCTCCATAATTAGCGGTCAAACTTCCAGAAACAATGCCATTAACTCTGGAGCTCTCTCATTAAAATTTATCTCATCATATACCCAACTTTCTCCCCTGCTCATACTATTCATGGGATGTGATTGTGACTGGCAAGGACAGCATTTACAGACCCTCGCAATTGTCCTTGAATTGTACGGCACACTGTCTTTGCATCGACCAAGCTGTGGTTCCCTGGAGTCATGCATAATCCAAACCAGACACTCTAATAACCTTCAGTGATTTTATTTTGGACAGTCCAGTGATTTCCACAATCACCATTACCAAAATCAGCTTTTTATTTCAGGTATATTTAATTAATTAAATTTAAAAACACACCATCTGCCACAGTAGGAACTCTCATCTCTGGACCATTAGTCTCCCCCTCAGGAAATGCCGCTATGCTTAGCCATGTGTGTTTTATTGCAGAGGTTTATGATAATACCCCTGTCGTAATTCTTTCTCAAAGATCTGGTGTTTATTAATACTACAAATTAATGTTATTAATAATTAGAAATAATTTGAGGGAAGTGAGAGAGAGTGAGAGAGGATGTAATATTTCATTCCTAGACCCACCCAATGAATAAATGGCATACTTCAAAGGTTGCTTGAAGGTTTAGTGTGGACTTCAAGAAGTACAAAAAATAAATAGCTTATACTTGTATAGCATCATTCACAAGTGACTCCAAAGCACTTCACAGCCAATAAGGTGTGTGCTTGCTATTCCAATGACGAATGTACGAAACCCCAGTTACACTGTGGAGTTTTTGGCATAGTGATGTAGCAACTAATGAGCAACAGAAAATCAGAACAAGTACTCTCTCCACAGCCCAGCTCTTTACTTTGGGTCACTCTCCCTTTGCATCTTCGTAAACTTTTTCCTAATTTTTCCTCAGTTCTGATGCAAGGTCATCAACCCAAGGTGTTAACGCAGTTTCTCTCTCCATTGCCCGTTTCCAATATTTTCTGTTAAATTACTCAAGGGTCTTCGCTCCCAGTCCCCAGAGGGGTATGATGTATTCAAGCATTGGAAATGCAATGGCCTTATTCAGTATACTTGTAGGCGACGCAGCAACCGATTATACTTCACTCAGGTAAGTGTTGGCTTCTCATAGCTGCGCTCCAATACACAGAGTAACATATAATGACACAAGAGGAGGCCATTCAGGCTATTGGGTCAATGCCAGATCCCAGCAGAACAAACTCATTAGTCCCACTCCCTCTCTCCTTATTACCCTGCACTCCTCAACATGTTCTTTTGTGCATGCCTTTGATTCTTTTACCATTACCTACACTAGGGGCGATTGGCAGTGGCCAATTAATCCATCAGTGCATCCTTGAGGAAGCCCATGTGGTCCCAAAGAGAGGCATACTGTCGGTGCATTGTTCGCAAGGTTAGGTTGCTGGACTTGTGAGGCAGTGACACTAACTGCATATTGTAAATATGCCTTAAAAAATATGCTTTACTTAAACCAGAGGTGTTCACCATATTGCAGTTGGTAGTTGTGCACTTAGACGAATTATATGAGGTGTGCATTGCACAACTTCGATTGCTTCCCACACTAGAGGGTCAGGTGTCAGGAGATTTGAAAACACAGCTGAATCGATCTGGTTAGCATACCTAGGAACTTGCTGGTAACTTATGAAAGTTAACAGGTTTAGTCATAAAAGTCACCCAGCAGATTAGTTTACTGTCATACACCAGGGTGCAATGAACTTGTTGCTTGCGTGAAGCTTAGAGTAAACAGTATAGATGGTAATAATAAATACAGTGACAAATGCAAAAACACAAGGATGGTGCAAAGATTGTAGTTTTCATTCAAAGGATTTGATTGTTAAAATTGGGCAACCCAATATTAGGGACCAAGTTTCTGGAATCACAGTCATACAGCATAGAAGCAGACCCATCAGGCCACCAGGTACATGCTGACGATTAAGTACAGCGAGGTAACGATGCAGCTCTATAAAACTCTGGTTATACCACACAGAGTACTGTGTCCATTTCTGGTCATCTCATTAAATGAAGGATGTGGAAGTGTTGGAAAGGGTGCAGAGGAGATTGACCAGGATACTACCTGGTTTAGAGAGTATGCATTATGAGGAGAGACAAAGGGAGCTAGGGCTTTACTCTTTGGAGGATGAGAGGAGACATTAAGAGGAATAGATAGAGTGGACAGCCAGCACCTCTTTCCCAGGGCACCAATGCTTGGTTTTAAAGTAATGGGTGCGAAGCTCAAGGAAGATATCAGAGGAAGGTTTTTTTACCCAGAGAGTGGTTGGGGCATGGAATGCACTGCCTGGGGCGGTGGTGGAGGCAGGTACATTGGTCAAGTTCAAGAGATTGCTAGATAAGCATATGGAGGAATTTAAAACAGAGGGATATATGAGAAGAAGGGGTTAGGTAGTCTCAGATGAGGTTTAAAGGTCGGCACAACATTGTGGGAGAAAGGGCCTGTATTGTGCTGTACTGTTCTATGTTCACTCTGAGATGTCCTCTCAGGATTACCATCAGAAGCTTGGGCTTCATCAGCTCTAAACTATGAAGTACCAACTGGTGTCCCTAGTATTCCAGGCCCTACCAGTGCCAAGGTGGGTGGTGATAAGTGGAGCCAGACGGGAAGGGATGATTGGAAGGCGGAACCAGTGCGGGGAGGGGATGGGAGGCATGAACAAAAGGGGAAGACAACTAGGTGGAGAGGTGACTGTGTGTGGGATGAGAGTGCCAGAGGCGTGGGTTACCTGATATTGGAAAATTCATTGTTCATCCCATTGGGTAGGAAGCTACTCAAGTGGAGTATGAGATGTCATTCTTCCAGTTTGTGTTTGGCCCTCCTGTAGTAATGGAGAATGGAGAGGACAGACAGGTCGGTGTGGGAGTGGGAAGGAGTTAAAATACAACCAGTAGCTTGAGATGATCGTTGGGGACAGAGCACAGGGAGGGGAGGAGAGGGGACAGAAGAGAGGCAAACCAAGTGCGAGAAAGAAGTGGGGAAGGCAGAAGGGGAGAGAGGGAGAGAGAGAGAGAGAGAAATGTACAGCTGTAGGGAAAGGGAGAAGAGCGCTGGGTGAGAAGAGCATTGTGGAGAGTGTGCTTGGGGCGAAGAGCACTGGGGCCTGGGGGGGGAGAACAGTACTGGGGCTGTCTGATATAAGTAATTTATTTGCAGTTTTTCAGTGACACTCACTGTTTCTGAAACCACTATGTGTCACACAAAGGAGCCCAACAAAACTGTTTTTTAAACCATACTGCGTAATTATGAAAGGTGTCTAAACCTTTCTAAAAAAGCACCAGTGAGACACACAACATTTCAGAGCCAAAAACAGTGCCGAGGAAATACTCGGCTCAAATCCCCGAGGTATACAGGAAACTCAAAGATATTCCTTTATACAACTCCAAAAGATGGTGCCATGCAGCTGAAAGCTGGTTTGACTCAGAGCAGAGCAATTTTGTGCCCATTTCTGGAACCTAGAAATTGGATCATATTGCATTTTTTTAATGCACTAAGCATGCAAAGTTCAATACCTGGAGTAGATCGCACTGGCAATCCATTCCAACTGATATCACACTAACTATGTACTCAGTGTACTATTTATGATTATGTGCCAAACTATTTCCCAGTGTCACACGGGCAGCTAATGATATCAGTCTACCCATAGTGCCTTAAATTGGAGCTCAAAGGTCCATATTTTGTACCTGGAACTACCTCACTCAAACTTGGATCACGTGGCACTAGTTTATTGCCTTTCTCGATATTTAAAGGGGTACTCAGCTGATATTGGGAGAACCTGAATGGGCAGCTTCAGAATTCACTGCAGACTTTCAACCACCTTCTGAAGCTGACATAGTGTGCTTAAACTAACCCATGTTTTCTCCAGTATTCAGCTGAGATACTCGTGCAATGGTAACTCTCCATTACTGAAGGTATTTTTATCACTGTGACTGGCCATCCAGGATAGGTTGGGGTGGGGCAAGAGACACCAGGGAAAAGCATGCTCATCTGCAAAGAGCTAGAGAGCCTTCAGAAACCACATCCTACCTGGACCTCTCTAACAATATATTCACAGGTTTAGGCTTTCCAAGGCTGTCGTCACTAAGATATGTGACACTGTGCAGCAAGAAATTCGACCCACGCGCTCTCCAATGAGCTCATCTTGATCCTCGGCTTCCCCACTGAAGGATCTCTCCAGGCAGCTGCAAACCCCCTAATTTGCAGATCACTGCTCTACCAAGGACAGCACCTGTGCACTGTATTTGCAAAGAAGTACGTTCATTAATTTGATTTCACTGAGGAGCAGGTGGTATCTTGGGCACTGGGATTTGTCACCAGAGCAGCAGCCAGTGACCGCACTCATGCACCCACAGGGCTCCCATTAATAATCCAGACCTTGAACAGGTTCTAATCCCTCAATGTCCAGATTGCTGAGGATTATGAACAGAATTTCCCAAAGGTGACTGCCATGCTTCCAGGAAGCGCATGTGACTCCTTCAGCTTTAAAACTCTGCACTCGCTGTGCAACCTGTGGGACAGGGGCCCCTCTCCATTTCCTCGGCTCCTCACTCAAGTTCAGATTTTTACCAGAATAACTGAGCGCATTGCTTGTATTGTTGCACATTCCTTTAAGAGCTGACTGCAAGGGTTGCACCTATTGGGCTAAGTGGAGACAACAGGAAGAACTTGCAACAGTGCAATAGGGAACAGCATGTTGAGGCTTCACATGGGATAAACCCAGCAATGTACTTCAAAACTGAAGTCCTCACCAACCCGAGCCTTCAGTTCACCAATGACACCTCTGTTATCGGCTGGATCAACAACAATGATGAGACTGAGTACAGGAAAGAGATTGTGAACCCTGCGTCGTGGTGTCAGAACAGCAACCGAGCCCTTAACATCAGCAAGATGAAAGAGGTGGTTGTTGAACTAAGACAGAGGGGTGGGGGTTGGTGTACACAACCCAGTCCTCATCAACGGAGCTACTGTAGAGATGGTCAACAGCTTCAAGCTCCTAGGCATCCAAATCACCAACAATCTCACCTGGTCCCTCCATACCAATGTGTGATCCAGAAAGCACATCAGCCTATGTACATTCTTAGGTGTCTGAGAAGATTCGGCTTGTTCACAAGGATTCTCTTGAACTTCTATAGATGCGCTACAGAAAGGATCCTGACGGGTTGCATCTCCACACTGGTATGGCAAGCAACTGCTGTACTCTGGATTGACGGAACCTGCAGTGAGTCCATCACAGGCTCATCACTTCTCTCCATCCAGGCCATCCAGTCCATCTTTATGGAAGGCTAGTAGTATTGTCGAGGACACCTGCCACCCAGCCATTCCCTTCTCTCTGTTCTACCTTCTGGGAGAAGATACAGGAGCTTGAAAGCCCGGATGGCCAGACTCAAGAACAGCTTATTCCCCACTGCCATCAGACTCCTGAACCAATCACCTCTTTCACATCCCCTTCCCGGTGGTGCTGCCACGTTCTCAGACTCTTAATTCTACCTTTCTTGGTTATGATGTTATTGTCATTTTAGCATTTGTTTTTTGCACTGATTAAGACTGCACTATTATATTTTGCACCATTCTGTTGCTTTGTGTTCATAGCTGTATTTATAGTTGTATTTATTATTACCACATATCTCTGTGAACTTCATGCTGGCAGGGAATTACATTGCACCCCAGCGTATATGACAATAAACTAATCTGAATCTGAAACAGAACTTCACCGACAGCATTAGGGTGACCCACAGTGATGTTTTAACACCATTACAAATTAGTAAGTTCTAGTGAAGTAACATATCAGAGCTCAGCCTTGGAAAAGCAGTGCACCGTATAGCCTTAGATAAGCAGGATAGTTAATTTTATAGAAAATCTGAACGTAAATTAAAGCAATCAATTGTGGAAGATCAGCAATGCAGATGCAGTGGGAAGGGTTTTTGTTGGCCACTACTTTGGCTTACATATCACATCGTCCCAAATTGGGGTCATTTCAACAGTCAGAGGTACAACAAAGGCTGTCAGTGTTCACACTCAGCTGCCAATGGGTAGAGCCTGCAGACCTCAGTAAGAAAACTCCTTCCCTAGAAATATGGCCAACACAAGGGAAACTTTACTTCTGGACTGGTTACCCTTCCAGATTTACTTCTTAGACCTTATTGGGCTGATGGCTAGACTTTGGCAGGTGTGCTAGTTATTGGATGGCGCCGGATTCATTACCAATTACTCACATTGCTCTTTAATAAACAGTTCATTATTCAGGATAGAAATCAAATAAATCTCATTGCACACAAATATTTATCACTTACCCTGTCTTTGAAACGATCCGAATGTAGTCAGACTCAGTTGATCTATGCTTAAACTTGACACATGTCAAAAATCCAAACTCATTCATAGCAATACGCATTATCTTCTGTTGTTCCCTATCTGCAAAAAGTGTAAAACAAAGTGCATCTTAAGAGATACTTCATCAATATTCTCTTACAGAATTCCTATATCATATTGTTTGTGTTTAATTGTTCTTTTTGCTTCCTGGACATTGAACCATATTTTCTGAATACTCTTGAGTCTGAGGATGTCCAGAAGTGCAAACCAAATTGTATTACTCTCTTTTAACTTTCTGCCTCTTTACTGGACACATTGATCAATTATTTACCAACTACAGTAAAAAATCAACTTTGTAAATGATGTAAGTCTTAGATCGTTTATTTAGTGAAACATCATGAAGAACCTAAACAAGCATTTGGTAACTGGATCTTTTGATATTATTCCATGGACAAGCAGAATTAATAATGGGAGTATCTGAATACAGAACTGTTGTTGACTAATTTCTGTTTACTGGTTAACTGCCACATATCATGCAGTCTGATTATTGTACCTCTGCAGAAATGTCATTGAAACACACTCTCTCAAGATGCTTTCGTGAAGATATACACTTGAAATATAGTGCAATTTTCAAATTTCGGTGCTTTGTTGAGATAACTTTGACTACAGTAATAACAAACAAAATTGGAATGCTCCTGGATTAAACCGTATTTTGTTCTGGAAAAACAATCTTCACTCACATTTATTTTATTGATGGCTAGCACATGGGTTAATAAATATCAGCTACAATGGGTTTGTTAAAGGCAAACCATCTCAGACAAAATTTGACTTCTTTGACAAAATTATCAGAGGATAGGAAGTTTGGTGTTCTGTATCCAGATTTCCAAGGTATTATTATGCTGGCAGAATGACCTCCCTCTCTGCTCAATAACCTTATAACAGATTGTTTACTTTCCTCATCTGCTGCATAAGCTCTACCAGTTTTCTGGTGCATTTTGTATTGAGGGTATGTAGCTTAGCAAATCAAAACAACAGTGAAATTATATTCTGGACTTCATCTAAGAGTCCACCCAAGGTTTCTCTGTAACAAGTGGTTGACTATAAAGGATGGAGCCAACTAAACCTCAGTGTATATTTGTCATTCACCCAGATTTTGAAAGAATCTGGAAGTAGTTAGGCTCAAGTCATCCATGCGTATCAAAAATTTAAATGCAAATGAACACAAATTCAGAATCAGATTTATTATCACTGACATATGTCGTGAAATTTGTTGTTTTGTGGAAGCAGGACAGTGCAAAATATAAAGACATAGAAGTTACTATAAGTTACAAAAATAAATAGTTCAAAAGAGGAATAACGAGGTAGTGTTCATGAGTTCATGGACCATTCAGAAACCTGATGCCGGAGGGCAAGAAGCTGTTCTTGAAACGTTGAGTGGGGGTCTTCAGGCTCCTGTATGTCCTCCCCAATGGTAGTAACAAGAAGAGGGCATGCCCCGGGTGGTGAGGGTCCTCAGTGATGGATACCACCTTCTTGAGGCATCACCTTTTGAAGATGTCCTCGATGGCAGGGAGAGTTGTGCCCATGATGGAGTTGGCTTTCGATCCTGTGCATTGGAGCCTCCATACCAGGCAGTGATGCAACCAGTCAGAATGCTCTCCACCAAGTCAGAATGCTCTCCACTGCACTTCTATAGAAATTTGCAAGAGTCTTTGGTGACATACCAAATCTCCTCAAACTCCTAATGAAGTAGAGCCGCTGGCGTGCCTT
>JARFYF010000069.1:6159069-6169302 GCA_030265395.1 Rhina ancylostomus
TCAGCTCCCCTCTGATCCCACCACTCACCTACACACTGGAAGCATTGTACGGCAGCCTATTAACCTACCGACCTGTGTGTCTTTGGGGTGGGTGGGAGACACCAGTGAGCTTACAAACTCCAAGCAGGTGGACCACTGCACCACTACCTGCTGTACCACTGTGTCACCCTTGGCTGCCGATGTTCCTGCAACACAGCCATGACAATGGCTTGTAAATATTTCCTGGCACGTAAGTTGCTTGCGGTATTGTAAGGCACTATATAAATGCAGATATATTCTTTAAACTCTGCTTTTTCTTCATGTGTCATGCTGATTCATTGCTGAATGCTCATTTTGCCTTTCATCTGTTAAAGGAATCAAAGTCATACTACTTCTGCCTAACCAAAACCAAGTATCTTGTTAAATTTCCCAATCTCTTCCATGCTTCAGAGAATAAATGGGAAAATATTGAGGCCACGGTTCTTCATGGGAGATTTTAATCTACATATTTTGGACGAACCAAACTGGCAAGAGGCATTATGTTCCAGAACCGACCCAGGAACAAGCTATTTTAGATTTATTTACGTGTAACGAGGAAAGATTTATAAGAGATCTTGTGGTTAAAGATCCCCTCGGAGGCGATGACCACAATATGATAGAATTCCAGATTTCAGTCACTGGATCAAAACCACTGTTTTCAACGTAATTATAATGGTCTGGAGGTGGAGTTGTCTGAGGTGAACTTGTGGGGGGGGGATAAGCTAAGAGACAAGTCAGTAGGTGGCAGATATTCAGACAGCTGGTCCATAACACTCAGTGGGAATTTATCCCAATTAGAAAGACGATTCCATGAGAACTGGGCACAACCTGGGGTTAAGAAGGGAGGCTGAGGATAATGTTAAATTGTAAAGCAGGGTATTGCAAAGTCCTTGGTAGGCCAGAGGTCTGCAAGTTTTCAGGATTTTAAAAAAAAAATTTAAAATTAAAAATTAAAAAAAAAATTATTTACAGCGTGGTAACAGGCCCTTCCGGCCCAACGAGTCCACACCGCCCATTTTTTTTTAAACCCCAAATTAACCTACCCGTACGTTTTTGGAATGTGGGAGGAAACCGGAGCACCCGGAGGAAACCCACGCAGACACAGGGAGAGAGTACAAACTCCTTACAGACAGCGGTGGGATTCACCAGCTAAACTCTAAAAAGCTCATAAGAAGGGGGAAAAACGTGATCTTGAGAGAGAACTTGTGTGTAATATCAAAACAATGAGTTTTTATGGACATGGAAATAGAAGAAATGTAGCTAAAGTGGGTGTGGGACCTCCAGAGGCTGAATTAGCAGCTGGTATCGCCGGTAACTGGTGGTGAAGAAGGCTTTTGGCACACTGGCATTGAGTATAGAAGTTGGGATGTTATGTTGCGGTTGTACAAGACGTTGGTGAGGCTGCATTTGGAATATTGTGTTCAGTTTTAGTCACCCTGCTGTAGGAAAGATGTCATTAAGCTGGAAAGAGTGCAGAGGAGATTTACGAGGAGGTTGCCGGGACTCGAGGGACTGAGTTATAGAGAGAGGTTGAGCAGGTTGGGACTTGGGGCGTAGGAGAGTGAGGGGTGATCTTATAGAGGTGTATAAAATCATGAGGGGCATAGGGTGAATGCCCACAACCTTTTTCCCAGGGTTGGGGAATCGAGAACTACAGGACATAGGCTTAAGGTGAGAGGGGAGAGATTTAATGGCAACCAGAGGGTGGTCCATATATGGAACGAGCTGCCAGAGGAAGTGGTTGAGGCAGGTACATTAACAACATTTAAAAGATAGGTGGACAGAAACGCAGATAGGAAAAGCTTAGAGGGATATGGGCCAAACGGAGGCAAATGGGACTAGTTTAAGTTGGATGAAAAACACTATAATGCTAGAGGAACTCGGCACGATGCTGAGTGCTTTTCATCTAGATTCCAGCATCTGCAGTCCTTTGTTTCTCCAGCTTAAGTGGGAATTGTGGCCAGTTTGGACCAGTTGGGCAGAAGGGCCTATTTTTGTGCTGTCTGACTATGAACCAAAGAGATGGTAGGTATGTTAGATCAATTCTTTGCATCGATCTTCACCATGGAGGACACTGCAAATATCCTGAAGATAACAGGTGGGCTAATTTCAAATAACAGGGAGAAATTTATAAAAATTCCAATCACGGGATAAAGTATTAAAGAAACTCGCAGGGCTGAAAGGCAGACAAATCACCAGAATCCAATGGCCTGCGCCCAAAGGTTTTGAAGGAAACGGCTGCAGAGAAGGTGGCCCCTTTGGTTGAAATTTTTCAAAACTCTGGGAGGGTCCCAGAACATTGGAAAACAGCTTAATGTGACTCCTGTGTTTGAAAAGGGAGGAAGACAGAAGGCAGGGAACCATAGGCTAGTTAGTTTAACATCTATTGTTGGCAAGATGCTGGAGTTCATAATCAAAGAAGAAATAATTAATCTTTGAGGAAAGCTGAATGTAATCAAAACCAGTCTGCATGCTTCGTGAAAGATGTTTGACAAATTTGCTTGAATTCTTTGAGAATGTGATTGGGAGAGTTGATGAGGGGGATCCTGTAGATGTAGTGTATTGAGATTTCCATAAGGCTTTTGACAAGGTGCCACATAAGAGGCTGATGCATAAATTAAGGGCCTAAGGAACTGGAGGAAGTGTTTAAAATGGATTGAACACTGGTTATTTCGTAGAAAAGAGTTGGAATAAATGGGTTCTTCTCAGGCTAGAGTGGTGTAATTAGTGGAGTACCCCAGGGGATCGGTTTTCTGCCTTCAGTTTATTTATTTTCATTTTAATAGCCTGGGGGAGGGAACAATGTGCAAATTTTCCTAGTGTGCCAATGATATGGAAATGGGTGGAAGGGCAGGTTGTAACGAGGTTGTTGTGGTTCTGCAACAGGATGTAGATTGAGTGATTGGGTGAAAACCTGGCAAATGGAGCATAACGTGGGGAGGTGTGAGTTCATGCATATTGGTAAGAGGAACCAAAGGGCAGGTTGTTAGCTAAATGGAGAGAGGCTGCAAGTGCGTGAAGTTCAGAGGGATCTAGATAAGCAGGCAGGTCCAATAAGGCGCTAAGAAGGCAAACAGCATGTTGGCTTTTATTGTGAAGGGGTTGGAATTTAAGAATAGGGAAGCTTTGTTACAGATGTGCAGGGTGTTGGTGAGGCCACACCTGGAATACTGTGCACGGTTTTTGTCCCCTTACCTAAGGTGGGACATAATGACATTGGGGACAGTCCAAAGGAGAGTTACCAGGTTAATTCCTGGCAGGAGAGGGTTGTCCTATTGTGAGAGGCTGGGCAGTTTGGACATGTGTTCCTTGAAGGATGATCTTACTCAAACATGTAAGATTGTATGGGGATCCGACAGGGTAGACGTTGAGATGTTCTCGCCAGTGGAAGAGTCACAGACGAGGAGACACTGTTACAAAGCAAGGTCCAGTAGAAATTCCTCTCTCTGAGGATGGGGAATCCCTGAATTCTCTGCCCCTGAGGGTGCTGGAGTTCAGATCATTAGATATATTTAAGGTGGAGATAAATATTTGAAAGATCGAGGAGTTGAAGGTTGTGGGAAACTGGAACGGAAGAGGATTTGAAGCCAGCATAGATCAGCCATGATCATATTGAATGATGGGGCAGGCTTGAGGAGCCGAGGGGCCTTGTCCTGTTTTCACGTGGTCCAAAATGTGATTGCCAATTTGTTCGTCTCAACTTGCCCTTTCAACGAATTCTCTTGTAGTTCCAATCCTAAACAGTTAAATTCCCAATCCAATATAGAACCATCGTGACTCAAGTATGTGATCAATGGAATCAGTGGTAGGCCATTCAGCCCCTTGAACTAGCTCCCTCATTCAATGAGGTCGCAGCAAATAACGGGTCTCACCTCCACTTGGCCTCCCATCGCCTCAATCTACTTACTGTCTAAAAATCTATTGATCTCAGACTTAAATATGCTCAATGAAGATGGTAAATTGAACATGTGGGAGATGTGGCTGCCAATCTGTGCACAACAAGCTCCTACAAAACTAAGTACAAGAAGGTAGCACCATGGTGCCACTGGAAGAGTTGCTGCCTCGTGGCTCCAGCGATCCAAGCTGAAGCTTTACCTCAGATACTCTCTTGTGGAGGCTGCACGTTCTCCCTGTGACCACGTGGGTTTTCCCCGGGTACTCCGGTTTCCTCCTCCATGCCAAAGATGTGCGGGTCGGTGGATTGAATGGCCTCTATAAATGGTCCTTGGTGTGTGGGTGAGGTGTAGAAAGTGGAGGGGAATGTGGGGAGAACAAAATGGGATTATTGTAACTGGGTAGTTGATGGCCGGCACAGACTCAGTGGGCCAAAGGGCCTGTTTCTGTGCTGTATGACTTTGTCTTAATGGTTATAAAGTTGTACTGTGGTAATCTCTCCCATTGTTGATTGTGGGATGAACGAATGTCTAAAACTTGGAAGGGGAGCCCACCGACATTTTATCAAGCTGGTGTTGTGAGATCTTTTGTCAGTGACGAGCAGGGCCTTGATTTAATGTCTTGTCTGAAAGTTCCTGCATTGAGAATGTTCGGTAAAGCACTTGGGTCTGTGGGGTGAGAGTTAAGCTCAGAACTACTCAACTCTGAGGCAAAAGTACAACTGAAATAAACGGAGTTCAAAGATGTTTCCTGTCAGCATGCCTCCCTGATACTTTTCTCATTTTGCTTAAGTAAGGGAAAGTGTAAAAATTATTTGCAAGTTTTTATCAACCAGGTGACTTGACCACTAATTTCCTTTCAGCACAATCACACTTCCACTCTTATCTGCATCTTGCAACATGCAAGCAGATACAGTGTAATTGGGACTGAATCTCTCTGATTAACATGGACAACACTCACAAGAAAAAAAGAAATATAAATTATAAAGAAAGAACACAATTAGAACAAAAAAAAAAGTCTGTTGTAGTGCAAAGTGGTCATAATGTAGCTTTTAAAACTTTTATAACACGGTATCTGGCCCAACAGACCCATGCCACCCAATTACACCAGTGTTAACTTACTAACCCGTTAAGTCTTTAGAATGTGGAAGGAAACCGGAGCACCCGGAGGAAACCCACGCAGTAATGGGGAGAACGTACAAACTCCTTATAGACAGCGGCCGCATTTGAACCCAGGTCACTGGTGCTGTAACAGCATTACGCTAACCGCTACACTACCGTGCCTGCCCCTCAAAGACTTGAGCACAAGATGTAGGCTGATCCTTCAGCACAATGGGGACACTCTACGACAAGAGGTTCTGAGTTTTGGATGGAGTATTAAGCTCAGGTCCTGTCAGCCTTCTCGGGCAGGCACCAAAGGTACACGAAGATCAGGTGACTTTTGCCTGATGTCTTGGCAAATATTTACTTGGCAACCAATAGATGATCTGTCCACTTATCACATCGCTGACAGTGGAAACTTACGATGTTACCACAGTTTAAATTTACATTGAAATATTATTTACAGCATGGTAACAGGGCCTTCAGGCCCAACGAGTCCGCGTTGTCCATTTTTTTTAAACCCATGTTGACCTACCTGTACATCTTTGGAATGTGGGAGGAAACCGGAGCAGCCGGAGGAAACCCACGCAGACTCGGGAGAACGTACAAACTCCTTACGGACAGCAACGGGAATCAGACCCATCCAGTTCTTAAGTACAATAGTCTCTTCATGTACTTGGACGTTACACACATTGGAGATGGTGCATAAGCATGCTGTTCCGTGAGTGGTAAACAAGAACAAATGTATTGCAAAATGGTGTCGGTATCAACATGTCCCACCATCTCACGTACACATATCCTGATGGCTCCCTCTGTGAGTCTCAAAGCTTGTCCCATGAGTGACTAATGAGCTATTTAGAGTGTCGTGTTTGTTTTCATTCCAGATTGTTGTAATGTAGTTGATGGCACCCCTTGAGCTCGGTGTGGGGCGTGTGAGATGGGGAAAGGATATGGGCTGAAGGTTCAGACTGAACCTATCTACAGTTGTATAGATAGGATGGGAAGCAATGTATCTAAGAATGGCAGAAGATGATGGTGAGCACAGCAAAGGCTGGTCTGTTCTCAGGAGCAATTCAGGTACATTAAAGGAAGGAAGTGGCTGCATGAAGATATAATCTCTGTGTTTATCTTGAGCAGTATTGTCTTCCAATATGATTTGCAGATGGTTGGGTATTTTGCTATGGGGTTAGATCCCTCACCTTCAAATTTCCAAGCAAATGTGGCTGCACTGAATTGTCATGAATGAAAGAGCTATTAACCAGAAGTGCCAAAAGTTGACAGCTGAGCCCACTCCTGGTAGACCAGCTCTGGATTACACTGACACTGCTGGCTCTGTTCTGTTTGAACTCCCAACAGGAATGAAGAAACCCAAAGGGACTCAGAATTTGCCGGAGCGGTGGGACCTTGGTTATTTAAGCAGGACTTCTGGTTGTAACTTCGGAGCTGGTTGTCTCCCAGACAGAACTGCAGCAAGAGTGGAAGTAAATACAAGGAGGCAGTTGGAACCTGGGCAAGAAGACTTCTCTGAGTTATACAGACCAATAAAAAGGCAAGGAGAGAAACACAGCAGCGCAAGATAAGCAAAAAAGCAAGGTGAAGGAGATGTTCTTGACTGTTTAAGGAATCAGAAAGGTCTCAGGTAAGCTCACTAGTTTAGTCTCTTGGGTTAAAATGAAATGCCCCAATTGCATCTTAATAATAACTTAAAACTGATGCAAAAAGTGCACTTTACCTCCGTCTGGGTCGGATTCAAAGTCATTAAAAGATAATGTGGGGGCGGTCTGGTTATGTGAGGTTGGAGGGGTAATGAACATTATGCACCTCACTTCTCTCAATTTTTGTTTTTCGTGTCCGTGTTTTCTTGTCATATTTCTCTTTCTGATTGGTTATTTTCTCTTTCTTTCTTGCGACTGGTATCCAAAGCAATGTCATCTCACAGAGGCAGCGAAACCAAGAATAGGTCCCAATTTCTGAAGTTTATGATTCATTGCACACGGTCTACATAAGACAAGCCAATCAAAAATAACAAAAGATATTAAAGATAGCTGCTATCAACTCATATAAAAAACACTGGCTGCTGGGCATACTTGGATACCCGGAAAAGCACTGTGGTTAAACTGGAAAACAGCACTAATGCAGTGGTGAGATTGGTTTTACATATTTACTATTGATGGTGGGGAGAGGATAAAAAAAACAGCCCCTTGGGAGTTACTGTGGTTTAAAAAGAATAGATTAACGACCTTGTTGAATTGGAGAACAAAGGAGAATATAATCACATTAAGAGATTGTACAAGGTATTGTTCGGCGCAATTAATCAAATTTAGAACATCATAGAATGTGATGTGATCTGCTAAATTCAAAGGCTAATGAATTATTGATGCAAGATGCAAAGGGAAACCTTGATAGATCTTTACCTATTAAATAAACCACTATTTAATGCTCCAGAACATGCCTCATTTGGTTTCGAATTTAAACAAAAGAATTGGACTCGTAGTTATGTTCGGGCATTTTGAAATGTTACCTTCTTTTCGTCATCACTGTCGTAACTACATCCACAGAGATAAACTTCTCTCAGAATCTCAATGAAGGGTGCAGTCAAATGCTATCACAACATAAACAGGTTATTCCTGATCAGAGTATGGACTTCAAATTCATTACTTTTATTGTTTTAAGATATATTTTCCCATACTAAGTTAAAGCATTCCTTTTTTTTTTGGAGCTTATTCCCTTCCAGATGGTGTGGCCCAGCCCTTTATCATCCAGATCCAGGAGTAAGCCGTCTACATCCAGGTTCTTGCCATTTGCAGCTCCTTTCCAGCAGGTTGGCTCCTGGCAAGTCAGAGGGAAGAGACTCCAGTAAAGCCAATGCTGCAGTAGAAGTGACCCCTGCTGACACTCTTGCTGCAGTGTTAACATGGAGACACTGTTTTAGCGCGGGGCTTGGCTCAGTGGCAGCACTCGCAGGTCAGCTATTTGTGTGCCTCTCTCCTAGTACGTGAACACTGTTGAGGCATGCGGCAGTGCACGGAACCCCTTTAGTTTTGCACTGACTTTTAAATTAAAGCTTTGCTTCCTCCCTAAACTGAATGTAAAAAACAAAATCCTACAATCTATTTGAAGACATGCAAATTTTAACAGATGGCCTGATCATTATTTGTCAGTCAAACATTGCCAAAACAGTTTTCCTGCTCGGTTAGCACACTGTTGTTTGTGGGATCTTGCTGTACACAAATTAGCAACTATATTTCATCCCTGTCAGCAGTTGACCACGCCTTGAGATACTGCATGTTCCAAACACATGCAAATATCCTGAGATCATGAGAAGTGATGTATGGATGCAAATTCGGAATTAGCTTGCCCACAGAAGGCAGAGGGTGGTAGCAGATAAAGAGTATTTTGCCTGAAGGTCAGTGACTAGTGGTGTTGTGCAGGGATCTGTTCTGGGACCCCTGCTCTTTGAGATTTTTATAAATGATTGAGATGAGGAAGTAGAGAGATGGGTCATTAAGTTTGCAGGTTACAACAGGATATAGACAGGATGCAGAGTTGGGCAGAGAAATGGCAGATGGAGTTCAATCTGGAAAAGTGTGAAGTGATACACTTTAGAAGAGAGACCATGGATTATGTAGCTCACTGAGTGCAGGCTTCATGTCCATCTGGGGTGGGATGTAGACTGCCATCAGGATAGCTGAAGTGAACTCCCGTGGCAGATAGAATGGTCAACACTTCACCATTAGATATTCCGGGCTGGGTGAGCAGGAGCTCACCAGGACCGTCACGTCTGAGCACCATAAGTTATTGATTGAGAAGCAGACCCCTCCGCCTCTAAGTTTGACTGCTGTACGGTCCATTCGGTGGACTGAGAAGCCCTCAGGTTGAATGGCACAGACAGGAGAGGCAGGTGTAAGCCATGTTTCAGTGAAACATAGCACACAGCAGTCCCTCAGTTCTCTTTAGTAGGTTAGCGTAACGCTATTACAGCGCCAGCGACCCGGATTCAATTCTGGCCTGCGTGGGTTTCCTCCGGGTGCTCCGGTTTCCTCCCACATTCCAAAGACGTACAGGTTGGGAAGTTGTGGGCGTGCTGTGTTGGCACCGTAAGTGTGGTGACACTTGCAGGCTGCTAATCAAGCTGGTGGTCAAGTCTCAAGAGTGGACCTTGAACTCAGAATCTTTTGATCCTAAGGCATGAGTACCACCATTTGGTGATTGCTAAAAGAGTAACTTGATTGGAATATAACAACAAGATAACAGCACCCATGATTGGCAATTTTTCAATAATTTCACTGCAGATGAAAATTTTATCTTTGTTTCATGTCAGTACTTTATGAACATATTGAATTAGGAGCAGGACTAGGCCACAGCCCCTCGAGCTGACCCCACCATTTCATAAAATCATAGTTGATCTGACTGCAAACTCAATTCTACATTCCCACCTACCACAATGACCTTTCACTCTTTTGTTATCAACCATTTATCTATAAGTAGCTTTAAAAATATTCCACTGTCATTGAAGAGAGGTCCAGACTCACCACCATCTGAGAGATATAACTTTGCCTCATCTCTGAATTAAATGGATGACTCCTCATTTCTATGGGATGAACGGCAGCTCTAGATTCTCAGACAAGATGAAACATCCTCTTCACATGCACATTGTCAAGATCTCTCAGGATCTTTTATGCTTTAATCAATAAATGCCGGCTTTGCCAGTGAATCCCATCTCCTGAAAACTGAATGAATAAATAAAGATAAAAAAAAGACTCTTCTCTTGTCCTCAGAAATAGTTCATGGATTCACAAAACTACTAAAAGATTCCCTGACACTCCTTCTACGTCTTCTGACTTTTTGAGCAATCAAGGGTGCCAGGTGTCTTTTGAACTGATAGAATTCCTGGGTTCCTTTGTATTGGACAAAGGTATTATAAATGTTATATAACAATATTTGGAAGTCTTCTGCAACACATATGCTGAAAGGGAATATCTCCTTCTGCTGCATGCAACAAATAAAGCAAACATCAAAACATGGGGTGAAAGAATATTCTGTGACAAGAACACAGGAAAATTGGAGCAGGAGTAGGCCATAAACAGAAGATCAGGTCGGCATGGACTAGATGGGCTGAAGGGCCTGGTTCTGTGCTGTAGTACTTGTTACGGACTAGGACTATTAGTGAGTGTCCCTTTTAGATAGTGTGTGTGTGTGTGTGTGTGGCATGCTTACATCA
>JARFYF010000069.1:6308251-6321437 GCA_030265395.1 Rhina ancylostomus
CAGCGCCAGTGACCCGGGTTCAATTCCCGCCGCTGTCTGTGAGGAGTTTGTACATTCTCCCCGTGTCTGCGTGGGTTTCCTCCAGGTGCTCCGGTTTCCTCCCACGTTCCAAAGACGTACGGGTTAGGAACTTGTGGGCGTGCTATGTTGGTGCTGGAAGCGTGGCAACACTTGCCCACTCTCTGCAAAAGATGCGTCTCACTGTGTGTTTCGACGTACATGTAACTCATAATCAAGGTGTCTTGGGGGGGGGCGGTGGTGGGTGGGAGAGAGGCTTTATATCTAAAATGACAGACACCCAGGAGTGAATTACAGCCTGGAATCTAATTGAGGGATTTGGGGATTTTATATAGAATATCAGACACCTGGCAGTGACTTACAGGCTGAAATTCAGTCGAGGTCTTCTGTTGATTTATATAGTCAGCCATGAGTCAGGTATTCAGATCTAATCAAGAGGTTCAGATAGTTTATACATAGAATTAGTCACAAGAGCTGCAGAAGCTGACAGCCTCTATTTACTTTCCAACGCTCACCTTTTTTTTAATATCTCTTGTTTATACTGAATAATGGATAGCAGGAATTGATTACAATGAAGTAATCTAATTGAGGTGCTTGGCTGGCGTCAGAGACTGAAGATCAAAGCCGAATCTGTTTATAGCTCCCATTGGCACAGACCTGGCTGTATGGTTGCAGCAACCCCCGTGCCAGTTACACATTAACAGGTTTCAGACCTGTTTTATTGGAAGTTAATCACTGGCTGATTTGAGGAAAGCTGTACCTGGGTGTGGAAATCAAAGAGACTGCAGATGCCAGAAATCTGAAACAAAAACCAGAAAAAAGGTGGAAAAACCCAGCGGACCAGGCAGCATCTGTGGAGAGAGAAAAACAGTCAACTTTTCAGGCCCTTGACTCTACACCGGAGCTGGGAAAGAAAGAGATGCAAGTAGGTTTTTAATAGGCGGGAAGGTTGGGGAGTAATGTGTAGAGCTAAGGGAGTGTTTGTGATAAGGTGAGTCAAAATGGTTTAATGGGGATAATTATCTGCACATTAAGCTACTGGGCTTGTGTAAATACATTGTTAATGGTATTGTGATGGGACTTGGCTGTCAGGCTAGAACTAGGATTAAAAAATCAAATGGAAAATGATGCAAAAAACTTAGCAAGTTGGGCAGTATCTGTGGAAAAAGAAACACTTAGTGTTTCAGATGAGGGATCCTTCATCAGAAATGACAGTGGCACGGTAGGTGTAGCAGTTAGCGTAACGCTATTACAGCGCCAGCAACCCGGGTTCAATTCCGGCCACTGTCCGTAAGGAGTTTGTACGTTCTCCACGTGTCTGCGTGGGTTTCCTCTGGGTGCACCGGTTTCCTCCCACATTCCAAAGACGTACAGGTTGGGAGTTGTGGGCGTGCTATGTTGGCGCTGGAAGAGTGGCGACACTTGCGGGCTGCCCCCCAGCACATTCTCAGTAACGCAAAAAGACGCATTTCACTGTGTGTTTCGATGTACGTATGACTAATAAACAAATATATTAATCTCTAAAGGGTGTTGAATACAAGAGCAGGAAGGTTATGCTCCGATTCTATAAATACTTTGTCAGATTTCTGTTTGAATGGTTCATTCATTTCTCGTCCCCACACTATGAGAAGGATGTGGCAGGGCTAGAGAGGGTGCTGAGGAGGTTCACCACGACATTGCCCGGGATGGAAGGCTCCAGTTATGGGGAGGGACTGGAGAGGCTGGGTCTGTTTTTCCTGGAGCGGAGGGGGTTAAGAGGGGACATGATTAAGGAGTATAAAATTATGAGGATTATAGATTGGTAGACTGCAGGAAATTATTGCCCATACCAGAGGGAGATAAAACTATATATTTAGGGTAAGGAGAAAGAAACTTACAAGGGATCTGAGTGGGATCTTCTTCACCCAGAGAGTAGCGAGTGGGTGGAATAAACTGCCTGAGAGAGTGGTGGAATGAGTCACTGATAGCATTTAAGTAGCGTCCAGACAAATCGCCCAGCCATAGAGGGCAATGGGCCAAGTGCTGGAAGACGGGATTAATTACAGGTGGGTGCCTACTGGTTGGCACAGATTGATGGGCCAAATGGCCTGCTTCCATGCTGTATGACTCTATGACTCAATGATGCCAGACCTGCTCAGTTTCTTCCAGAATTTTCTGTTGCATCCTGTATTGCTGGTTTGTTCTGCCTATGATGCTTGGATGTTTCAGATAAATAAGTTATAATTAAGAACAGAACATGCTGGAAATGCTCTGCAGGTCGGGCAGCATCTGTGGGGAGAGAAACAGAGCTAACGGTTCAGGCTGATCCCTTTTCACTGGATCGAGACGTCCTACAAAGCACAATCCTGCCTTCCTTGGCCTTAGCTGTCAATGGGAGCTTATTATTGGAGTTGCCTCACTTCAGATGAGATACTAAATTGAGGTTCTTATTTCCATCCATGGATTAGTCATACAGCATAGAAACAGACCCTTCAGCGTCCTTTCTTCATGGTGAATCCTACCGGATACTGAAAGGCCTGGATAGAGCAGACCTGGAGAGGATGTTTCCATCAGTGGGAGAGTCCAGGATCCTAGGGCACAGAATAAAGGGGCGTCCCTTTAAGACTGAGATGAGGAGGAATTTCTTCAGCCAAAGGGTGGTGGCTCAGTGGAATTCGTTGCCATGGATGGCTGTGGAGGCCAGGTCATTGGGTGTATTTAATGCAGAGATTGATAGGTTCTCGATTGGTAAAGGAGTTAAGGGTTACAGGGAGAAGGCAGGAGAATGGAGTTAGAAAAAAAATCAGCCATGATTGAATGGCGGAGCAGACTCGATGGGCCAAATGGCCTAATTCTGCTCCATTGGCCAGTTTTCTGCTGGTTGACGGAGAGGTGGGTATCAAGGATAAAGCTCCTCATCCGACTTGAATGGGAGAAAACAAGGGGACTTCCTCAGTCTGAAGTCCAATGTAAGTGCCATGGGGATATGTGTCAGTCCTGTACTTAAGTGTCGCTCATGACCTCCCATGCTCAGGTCCCTTTTGTGTGAAGTAAAACAGGTTGTTATGATATGAGGGAGAAGCCAATTCATGCTTCTTAAATCAAAACTCAGCATCTCTCTGGAGAGAACCCACTTAACCACAGAATAAACCACAGGACAATGGCAAGTTTGTGACTCAGTCTGAGTGATAGGAAGAGCTGCTCACTGACCATACTAAACCCCTGTTAGGGCGTTGTCTGGTTAACCAGGACATACAACTAATTAAGGCCCATTCAGCTGACGCCCAGTACAAGGAGAATAAATCTTTGTAAATATCATCACTTTGGCTCTGGCTTAACTACTTTTCATGTGATCATAGACGGCCAATCAGAGTCAGCTCTCCCTCCTCCTGAAGAAGGCAGGACAGTAGACCTGGTTCACAAGTTCAAGTTTATTATCCCAGACATACATACCCAGGGTATAAATGCCATGGAAATCAGCATAATGCTGTAGCAGCACAGAACATTTCAATCATGACAAACATAATTTACATACGTGTAAATTAACATAAATTATACATAACATATGACAAAATAAACATAATGACATCATTAGTATTGGTATTGGTATATTATTGTCACTTGTACTGAGGTACAGTGAAAACCTTGTCTTGCATACCGATCGTACAGGTCAATTCATTATACAGTGCAGATGCATTGAGTTAGTACAGAGTGCATTGACGTAGTACAGGTAAAAACAGTAAAAGTACAGAGTAGTGTCACAGCTACAAAGAAAGTGCAGTGCAATAAGGTGCAAAGTCACAAGGTAGGAAGGGTCCTTGATTATGTTGACTGTTTTATTTAGAATTTCATTAGTCCGTGAACAGTACTGGACTGAGAGGGAATGAACTGCTAACCCAGCTTTTCAAACTGACATTCAATGTTGCGGCATTGGCTTCAATTTAAAGGAAAAAAATGACAAATTGCTTGTTTACAACAGGACTTCATACATTCTAGTGCAAGGTGGCAGTAATTCACAAAATAATAGAATGGAGACTTGGATGCCCAGTGGGATGGGTTCACGATTCAAGATGTGTCACAGCTGTTCTTTCTTTTAATTGCAACAAAATGGATTCTGTGGCGGTTGAGGTTAATGCTTAAACCGAGTTGACAGAATCCAGCCCAAGGATATCTGCTGCTGCTGTAAGGCGGCTGAATATGCAGTTATTACAAACAAAAAATCCACGGAAACCCTCACCATACCAGAAAGAGTCTCCAAAGTGCTGTTTCCAGTCAGGCCTGCTTTTGAAAGAGACGGATGGGTGCACTGCAGGACATGGTATAATATTCCAAAAGGCGTAGTCACGGTTCACCAGAAGTATAAAGGGAACTGGGAAGACAGGAGAGATTGAAGGTGGTACAGAAGCAGCAGCACCAAATGTAGGAAAGGCTAATGAGTAGTAGGCAGAGAAAGAGGGAGTCCCAAAGCACCTTGTACCTAGCTGATTAATGCAGAAATGTGGACGTTCTGGTTTCAAACTTTGATGTCCAATCAATACACAGCAAAGCCTCACAGATCGTGATGAGGTACGACCACAGAGATTACATGCCCATTATTGCATCACCTCTGGAGGGAAATGGAGTGTCGACGCTTCAGGTCGACTGTCCACTTCCCTCCATGGATGCTGCCTGACCCGCTGAGTTCCTCCAGCTTTTTATGTGTTGTTCCTTTTGAGATGTTTTGATAAGGCATTATAGGAAATGTAAGGACATCTTTGCGTCCCTACCTTTGTACTATGATTCTCAGGTGTGGTACTGGCATTAGTAAATGAAGTGCTCCTACTGTCTAATCAAAGGGAAGGTGAAGACTCTGCCAGCTGCTCATAAGCATGCTGACTTTGTGGACTACAGTCGGACTGTAAACCATTCACGGTCAGAGTTCAAGAACATAACTGAGATTGTGTCCAGAAGGTCCATGTCTGCTTAAATTCTTTCTCGTCAGTTCTAGTTTCTCTGTGCCAGTTGTGCTTAATTGATTTGACATATTATACAATTATGAAGGCAAGGACGGAGTGTTCAATGTTCAGTCAGTGGCCTCTCTCCATTAGTAGGAGAACAGGTGATTCCCTGTTGTGGTTTCACGGAGTGGTCTCCTTCAGGAATATTTCCATAGTACCAAAGGAAACTTGTGGTTGAACATGAGAATGTCACACCTTCAAACCAGCCTGATTGGCTCACTGCAGAAATCCCTGGAATGGATATTAAGCTGTGAGCCACGTAGGAATTGGAAACACTTGCAGAGTTTATTCATTATTTCAAGGGATGTGAACCTCTCCAGCAAACCAGCAGCTACCCTCCATCACTAATTGGCCTCACATTGAGTGGCTTGCTGGACAATTTAGTTAAAAGTCAATCACACTGGTGGATCTAAAGGCAGAAATAGATGAATCACAGAAAGGAGGATTGTTGAAAGACATTAAGGAAGCAGATGTCTTTCTACAACAATCCAGTAGATTCATTGCTACTAGAATCTAAATCCAGATGTATTTAATTAATTATATTTAAACACCATCTTCCCCCCCCCCAGCTGTTTTGTGATTCAGTTGTACCTGTGGATCAGTGGAGTAGCCTCTTGCATGTTGGTCCAGTAACTTAACCATAGTGGAGGTTCAGAGGTCACCTCAGGAGGTTTCCGTGCGATCTAATTCTTTGACACCTGCTAATTGTGGATACACTTGTTTTTCAAATAAATGGGACCTCTGCGACTGAAATCAAAGATAAGCCACCTGCTGCAGACGGGTGAAACTATCCTGGGAGAAAATAGAAGCAGCATCTCATTACACATCTCTTGGCTATATCCATTGGGCCCATATTGCTCAACTCAACCCTTAAAGTGTGAATCACTGTATAACAATCATGCAGAGATCATGTTTTCATTTTATTTCCTCTCACATCCTCAAACCACCCTAACATATTGATTTTTTTTTTCCCAGAGGGGAGGTTGCTATGATGTCTACACCACAGGTAGAGGGAGAGTGAAACAATAGGAACATGAGCAAACTGTGAACAGGTTGGGAGTGCCACTTATCCATTAGAGTACTGATGGCAGAAACTAGCTTATACCGCAACACAATCAGCTTTTCTAACACTGGTTTGACCTCTGAATGATGGGGAAACTGCAGAGTTCCCCACTGTCAAATCCGGTTATTTTTGATTGTGCAGGTTCTTTCAGGAGTCCAGGAAAGAGTTGAAAACAACTTGGTGCTTCACAAAGCTTTATTGGAAAATTTAAAACAAAGAAACAGTCACAGAGCACATGGCACTAACTTTACTACTAGGAGATGAGCCAAGGCAAAAGGAACAAAAGACGAGCATGAGCCAGGGGAGATGAGAGCAAGAGAGATTAACAAAAAAAAGACACTTTTTGTACCTAAAATAAAAGATACTCCTTAGCTAACAATAGTCCAACCAGGAAACCCATTAGATACCTGTGGCCAAACCAACCAATGAAAAAAAAACATATATTCATCTGATGGACAAACCAATAAGCTAGTAAGCGGCCATACCTTGTACAGCCACTTGAGGTGTATTAAACACCGTTCATGTTAAAAAACTGATTAAAACAGTCGAATCCAACACCAGTCATAACTGTTGTCACATATCAAGATGAATTCTTACCCTCCTTGATAAATGGAAACTTTGACAGCCTGTTGGTTGCCAGAACTACTTGGAGACCATTTCCATCCATCTCATACATTAGTTCGTTGTATGCTCCAATGAACGTGACTTCAAAAAGTAAGTCAGCATTGGAAAAAAAGTCTTGCATTCAGAAGTGCTTCAGAGCCAGTTAGCTACTTTTTGAAGGGTAGTCAATTTGTGCACAGCAGGCTGCCACTAATAACATTATGACAGTGATCAGATAATCTATTTTTGTAATGTTGAGTAAGAAATGATGTATTGGCCAAGGAAGCAGAAGGAACTCCACAGCTCCTCCAGAACAGTGCCCTGAATTATTTTACAGTCAACCGAGAGGGCAGATGTAGCCTCATTTGATGAGCAGTTCCTCTGACTATGCAGCATTTCTCAAAACCGTGCTGGAGTATTATGTGCCCAGCTTTCTGACTTATCAAATGTGTCGTGTTTAACAGATTAGGGTCTTTAATTTCTTACCAAAGATACAGTTAGTTTTGGTATCACAAAGAATTGGCATGATTTTCCTATGGGTGGGAAACAGGTGTTTGTATGTTAGTGCAGTTAATCACACTGAGGTCGGAGTGGAAGCACAATTCACTCAGATTCAGCAGTGACTGCTGCACCAGAGTGTTTTATCTTTATGTAAAATTAACAGTGAAATTGTAGCTTGAATGTCAATGTACTTTTAATAGCAAATTATCTGAAGGTACCAAATGCTTCTGGGAGAACTTGGGTGAATGTTTTACAACAGAGCAACCTAGAGAGCATTAGAATGATCATAACAGATAAAGACTCCTGCATTGATGAGGTACTGACCTGGAAATCGAAAGGGAAAGATGTAAGCCTCCATAAGAAAGATGGAGAAAGGGCAGGCAGGATTTTTTAAGTCAAGAATAAAGACTTTTCAATATCTTGTGGTATAGGGAGAAGGACAATAATAGATTCCCTTTTAAGGGCTTTGATTATACTTTTTTTACTTAATTTCATGCTGGTTCCATTCTCAGATGGGAATTCCTTCATCTGCAAGCCTTCTATGAATGTTTGCTTGAGTCGAGCTCAGTGCAGCCTTTGCCTGATACTTACTTTGGGAAATAACGGCAAAACAATAACCAGGTGTAGGAATCCACAATGACGTTTCTCCATCTTTCAGTTATCTCCTTGGGTTTGGTGACATCAGCACAGATGACGGATTGAATATGACAACCTCAGTACTGTTCTTCTCTCCGCCAGTTATGGCCTCTTGGATCATCTCCTACTTTAATTGCTGTCCCATTTAGAACCAGCTCTGGAAATCACCCTCCCTAAACCTCTCTCCTCTTAAAGTTGCTCTTTAAAATGTAGCTCTTTGACCAAGCATTTCCCTTGTATTTCATTATCCCATATTAATGCTTTGGTTCATTTTACTATGTTAAGGGCACTATATGAATACAAGTTGTTGTTGTTTGGCAGGTTCAGCTGATTAAGGATGCCAACAGCTGAGCCAATGGGGAAGAAGAGTTTGTAGTGCACAATGCGACACTTCCCTGCAGCAAGCATCTTGCATTACCGTACTTGGCTATCAAGGCTGTGCTGGAATAGGTACAGAAGGTACATTTACTCTCCAGTACCTTGGTAATGTTACGAAGAGCTTGCAAACACAAAGGAGCTTTGTTTTACTGCAATGGGTTAATTCCAATGAGCTTCATGCCAGCATATTCCACTAAGTGTAGCCATAGCCCTAGGCCAACTCTTTCACTGGACGATATCCAGGATTGAAGCAGTGTTTTAGGGCTCTGAGCTCGAATGTTTACCGCTGGCCCAATATAAAAGTCTCCTCCCTGTGAGCCTGTCAATGAATAATATCAGGATCAAAGCCTTATAAGGGATAGAAACATTGCAGATATCACTTTTTGGTGGTCTGTGCACCAATGATTATTTACCAAATGGAAGGTTGGACAGAATTTTCAAATACCACTGTTGTATTGGAGTGGCTGATTCAAAAGTTTTCAGGTTTTGTATCTTTGATTCCTACATAGGTTACAGGTCAAAGGAGTATTTTTGATATTATAACAGGATTTCTAATAGATTAAAAACTGACTGCAATAATCTTAGGACAAGAATAAGGCACCATTGAACGGTTTAGAACAGAGTATTGAAAGCTTCCTTGTACATAAGATTTTAGATGGTGTGGAAATCAATTTCAGGATTGGTGATTGTACCAGGAATTATGTTACCATCTTAGATACTCAGGATTGTATTAGTGAATGAGAGGACCATGGGAACAGGTTTACAAAGGCTGTGAGGACTTTGTTTCTTTGGGGGATATACATTGACAACATGAACTAGATTGTCTGTTTCTTTCCTTCTCTGAATTATTAACAATTTTGCCAAAACATTAAAGTTTTTGTAAATTGTGTAGATTAACATGAGTGAAGACAGGAAATGGAACATGCACCTCCACAAAAAACAATGCATCTTAATCCCAGGTCTCTCTGACTGTAGCTTCCTGCATCAACTATCTCTGTGGAGACATTCCTCAGCCTCTATTTAAAAAAAATCTGTTTGCTTTCCAATGATAGGAAATTGGGATGCAATATCAGCAGAGATCAGGTTTTGATTTGAGCCCTAATTTTTGAGCATTAAGCAAGCAGAAAGTCTGATAGCCATAATATAAATACTTAATCTTAATGGAGCACAACCTTGTATGAACCAAGGGATTCAGGTGAATAATTACTCTATAACTAGATGTCTGAGTAGCTTTTAAAAGTGATGGATTAACAACCAATCACTAATATTGATGAGCAAAGCCAATCTCCTAGCCTTGATTTATAAGCCAATCAGAGTAATAGCATCAGTCCGCCGATGTTTTCAATTTTGCTGGGTTCTTATGTCAGCAATTCTCCATTCTTTCTGATGATGATGTCACCTTTCAAAGTTAAATGTGTGCTGATTCAAGCCCAGCTGCAGGAACTGAACCAGTGACCTAGCCTGACTCCACTACGTTACTGAGTAAACTGGATCATCTCTCCAAGATCCCAAAGCACAAGTCCAGGGGAAGTTGGCAAGCATCTTGGCTGAAATTCCTCTAATTTGCAGGTAATTTGCTCCTTATCTCATTGCTGGTTGTCAGAACATGGGAAATAGGACATCTGACTTCTCAGGCTTGTTGTACCACTCAATAAGATTATGGCTAATTTGATCTTGGCTTTGACCCCATTTCCCTCTCTGTTCCCCATGACAACCAGTAATCCAAAAATCTATATATTTGATCCTGATTGTGGATCTTATTCTTTCCAAAATGATTGCACTGTTGCTTACAAAATAATCGATGCTATTAACAACATCAAGTGTGCTTGAATGGCATTGAAAAGGAACTACAGAAATGCAACTGTTCTTCCTTATTTCAGAATATTATACAGTGGAGCATTCACTAACAAGTGCTTTCCGCCAATTTTGCATTTTGTTTATTGCATTCCAATCCAACAGGATTATTAAATTGTAATCCAATGATTGGTTGAATTTTTACTAAGGGCTATATGCATGCACACCAGGTCCTAATTAAGCTTTGTAAGTGCCTCAACAAGACTTCAGATGCATTTAGTTCTGTGGAAATCAATGGTAGGGAACATGCACTGCGAGTACCAATCAGTGCCCAGTATTCTCATGTGTATACTGTTGCTGACCAAATTCTCTGTTGGGACGAGACTTAAGATGTGCATCGGTGAAGTGTCCGAGGACTGCAATACCAGTCCAAACCAGCATGACATCTGCTCACTGGTTTCCTGGGGGTGCTGAATTGTCTAATTCAGTCGGAGAGAAGACTCAAAAGACCACTGTTCTCGTTCAATCTCTTTAATACTTGATCCGAGGAGAGAACACCAAGCCAGGCACCTGCGTCCTGGTCCGGGTGGTCTCTGTGATACATCGATTCACACACATTCTTAGAGTATTTCAGAGAAAGAGGAGATTACCATATATGGAATGATCATGCATTAGTCAGGCAACATAGCACTTATTTCTTACATGGTGATTGGTTACAGACAAGGAATCACTTAAAAAAATACTGCTGTTGAGACAATAGTTCCTTAATTTCTCTAGGCTATTTGGTTCTACCATTTACAGAAACAAAGTTTCTCAGTGTGATTTCAGGGTCTTGCAAACCTGCTGAGCTAAGGACCAATTGTGCAACCTTGCTAAGCAAAGAACCTATTGTGCTGGTTCTTATCGCATCTCAAGGTTGCAGAGAACTAGCTAATGCATGGGAAAAACATTTGAAGCAAAGCACAGCCATTTTTAAGTGACCTATAATTCATGTCTTAGGGCTCACAATCTATGATATGCTAACCTTTCTTTATACCTTGTACAAAGTCTCACCCTGGAAAACTTGCAGAAGGTTTCTTCCCATGATTTTACATTGTAGGGTTACTCCAATTGTGTGACTATTCATATCAGTCTCATGAAATTACCCTTCATATTGTCATTCCACAAGTCTCCTTGGATTGTCTGCAAAGGGTTTTAGATGGTCTGGCTAAGACTCTGTATTTGGTCAAAAATACAACAACATGTACAGCACAATACTCCAAAAAGGTTGAACTTTCATCATTCGATATTGGCAAAGAATGTGCTTATTATTAATATTTTAGACCATTATTTTAAAACTCAGTTGTTGGCAAAGGTGTTAGCCCATTGGACAGAGAAATTTTGCTGTTAGTTTATTTTAAACCTGAAGATGAATCCTTATCAAATCAGAACAGTGAAAGAGGTGTAGTTATTTTGACTGCTTTATTTTTCCAGATTGTTAGCCCAGGTCCCGGCTCGTATGGAAAAGGAGGAATCCCAACTGCACTGCTGGAGGAGAAAGCTAGGAAGTCTGCTGGGTTACGGGGACAGATGGATTCAAACAGTGCCAAAAGCCGATCTCTTGATACAATAGTAAATGTGCCATTTTGTTGTATTCTTTAACAGACAATTTAGTGATATTGTATCAGCCAAATTAGTTGGAGGTGGGTGGGATATCTGATTCACAGCAAACAGCCAATAATGTCAATCAATTCAGAAGACAGAATCCAATGAGTGGAGGACATATAAGCTACTAATAAAAGCAAGCTAAATTCTGCAGAAAAGTACAATAAGTGGAAGGTAAATTATACACATAAAATTGAGCAGAGCCACTGACAGAAATGTGGTCACTAAGCCTGATTGACAGGTGTAATTCCCTATTTCCCAGTCCACTTCCAGGCCGACTTCATATCACTTAAAGTATCAAAAGTACTTGCATTTATATAATTTCTTTAGTTTAAAAAAAATTAGCTCATGTTGCTTCCCAATGCTTAGACATTCAGTTATAGGGATGAATTAAAAAAAACACTGAAGAGACCATGCTTGAATTGATCTTGGCTCCTTGGACAGGACTCTGGCAGAGTGGATCACTTGTGTGATGTAGAACCAGTCCAATATTCATTGTTTCATTTCCATTGAAACTAATGTAATCATAACATAAGAAGTAGAGAGGGGAGTAGGTCATTTAGCTCTCTGAGCCTGCTCTGCTACCCAATCAGATAATGGCTGTTTCTATACCTTTGTCATTTTGCTGCCTAATCATAATGTTGTTGATCTCTTTAGTGTGCAAAAGCCAGTTCATTTGACCCTTGATTATTCTAGGGACTGAGCTGTCAGAGCTCTCAAGGTTAGGAAATGCCAAAGACTGGAATGGTGGTGTAGCTATTAGTTCTGCTGCCTCACAAGTCCAGGGACCCAGATTTGATCCTGATCTTGGGATGCATGTTCTCCCAGTGACAATGTAGGTTTCCCATGCGTGTTCCAATTTCCTCCCATATTCCAAATATGTGCTGATAGATTAATTGGCAACAGCATGTTACCCTAGTGGAGGTAAGTGGCAAAAGAATCAAAAGGGAGTTGATAGGCATGTGGGAGAGAATAACTTAGAGGGTTATAGGGAAACAAGAGGGGGAATGGGACCTATGGGATTTCTCTGCTGGGATCTGGCATGGACCTGAGGAGCTGAATGGCCTCCTGTATCACAATAAGTAAAGAAGTTACTAACGGTATACTGAGCCTGAGTGAAGAAATTTCCCCTCAGTCCTAAATGCTAATCCCTTTATCCTTAGGCTATGCCTCAGGCAGAGGAAGCTATGGTTTTTAGTACCTGCCCTACATATTCCCGTTCAGGATCTGGTATAATCAGTGTGCTCACCTCCCATTACTAAATTCCAGTAAATACGGTTCAAATGGTCCCCATATGGAAATCCCTGCCACTTTGGGGTGGGGAACAAAACAGGTGGAAGGTACAGTGAGTGGTAGATCCACTCCCCCAGGTTAATACTTAAGCAGCATTGTTGAAATATGGTGGCATAGAACCTGTAAACTACAAGAAAAGAAATAAAGGACTGCAGATGCTGAAATATCTAGATAAAAAGCACTATGATGCTGGAGGAACTCAACAGGCCAGGCAGCATCCGTGGAGAAAAGCAGGCAGTCAATGTTTTGGGTCAGGACCCTTCTTCAGGACTGAAGATAG
>JARFYF010000069.1:6529674-6540202 GCA_030265395.1 Rhina ancylostomus
CACTCTTTTATTTTTCAGGGGTAACCAACGCTGCTCAAAGTCCAAGTGACAGGCCGACAAATCACCAGCTCGCTGCGATCTAACTTGTCAGAGATCAGGAGGGCGGAGCTTCGAAGAGAGAGTCATCAGGCATCGGTGTGCTGGGAAGTTGCCAATGGTCAATGGAAAATCTTGAACCGGCCGAGTCGTCTGATCACAAGTGTTGGTTCTTGACTGGTGGCGAGCTCCAGGCAATGGGTTTCTCTCCCATGGGATGCTCTGAGATTGGGGCGTCTTGAGCGGAGAGGGTAAAATGGGTAACATTAGCGATGACAGCTGCCACGTGGATTCCAGGCTCGATAGTCTCTTCCCGCCCACCCTGTACATCTTTGTCATTGTGATCGGCCTCCCAACCAATTGCCTGGCTCTCTGGGCTGCATACCTCCAGATCAAGCAGAAGAACGAGCTGGGAGTCTACCTTCTCAACCTGTCCATCTCCGACCTCCTCTACATTGCCACCCTCCCCCCTTGGATAAATTATTTCTTGCACCAGGACAACTGGATCCTTGGGCAGGAGTCCTGCAAGCTCTTTGGCTTCATCCTCTACACCAACATTTACATCAGCATCGCCTTCCTCAGCTGCATCTCGGTTGACCGCTACCTGGCCGTGGCTCACCCCCTGAGGTTCGCCAAGATCCGGAGGGTGAAGACTGCGGTCATCACCAGCGCGGTGGTGTGGACCATCGAGATCGGCGCCAACTCCGCACCGCTCTTCCACAACGAACTCTTCGAGGACCGCTTCAACCACACCTTCTGCTTTGAGAAGTACCCCATGGAAAAGTGGGTGGCCCAGATGAACCTCTACAGGGTCTTCATTGGTTTCCTCTTTCCATGGGTGCTCATGCTCTTTTCCTACCAGGGTATCCTTAAGGCAGTCAAGGGGAACCTGTCAACGGAGAAGGGGGAGAAGGTGAAGATCAAGAGGCTGGCTCTCAGTCTCATCGTCATCCTGCTGCTCTGCTTTGCCCCGTACCATCTCATCCTGTTGCTGCGTAGCATGATGTACCTTAGCAGTCCACAGGGCTGCAGCTTTGAGGAGAACATCTTCATGGCCTACCACGTCTCACTGGCCCTCACCAGCCTCAACTGCGTGGCTGACCCCATCCTCTACTGCCTGGTCAATGAGGGTGCCCGCAGTGATGTAACCAGGGGGCTGGCTCCACTCCTCAAGTTCTTCACCAGCTCCAAGTCAACCGATATTGCCCGGTCGGTCACTCTAGACACACCCTTGTCCTCCAAAAAATCCCAGTACTTGAACATCGAGCTGGTGGTGTTGAGGGAGGACTGCATACAGATGAAAACTTTGAGTGTATAAAATGGAAGGGTTGTGAGACTGCTACATTTATAAATGTATTTTTTTATAACATTCCCATATGCGTTAATGTTAAAAAACATACTTATTTAATTCACCTTGGCACCCGTGAACTGCTTGAACGATCCCACTGTGCTGCCCCTTGCTGGTATGTGTGTTCACTTTACTTGTGACTATTTTCACCGTGGGAATGCCTTAGTCGCCATCTCTGGGTGGTCACGGCTCCATCCCTGGGGGTTAGGTCACATGACTTCTGCCCCTCCCCTGCTATTGGCCGCCCACCTTGGCAACACAGCGTCCCCTTGAGCCTATCAGAAGGCTGCAGGGCTCCTTGATGCTCAATTGAAAGTCGGTCAACTCTCCCCCACCCCCATTATCTCCAAAGGTTTAGGTCCTTGAGGCTACTTGGCAAACCCTGGAGACCCGAAGCCCAATTTAGGGAGGAACAGGGGTGGGCTACGCCTGTAGGCATCCCATTCCTGAACCAAGGTGAGTGGTTAGAAGGGAGGGCAGTGAACGAAGTCTGGTAGCATTCCAGATCAGGGGGCATTCTCATTGCCAGTTGAATCTGTTATACCACTTGACATGATTTGGCCGATGTCTTAGAGTGAGTCAGAGGGTATTCTACAATATCCATTCACCTCCCCTGCAACTTAAGCCAGCTCTGAGCCAGAAGAAGCTTAACCTAAAGTTATCGCTGACTCCTAGCGGGGGGAGGACTCCACAGGGAACACGCATCTCCTCCAGCGACCCTGTACACACACCCTGTCTGTCTGGGGAGCGAGTTTAGCATCACAGTAGAATGGGGTCCTTCCACCCCCACTGCCAGTCCACGACTGTCCCAAGGGTAAGGGCATGGCTGGTCACTACCCACCCCTGCCCCAGTTGGTTGCTTGCTGGTATTGGGGACTGAGGCTCATTGGGCACATGGCTGCCATACCCAACAGGGCCATAGACCAAAGTGGGATTAGCTTTAAGAACTCATATGGGCTGGCATGGATTCGATGGGCCACATGGCCTCCTTCTGTACCATAGATGTCTCTGTTTTATTTATTCACTCATGGAATGTGGGAAAGGCTGCTATGTATTGCCCATCCCTGGATGGCTTGTCAAACCATCGCTGGTCTTGAATCATAACATTGGCCGTTCGGTCAGTTTCCTTCCCTCACTGACAGATGGGCCTTTTAACNNNGGTTTTGAGATCATCGTTACTGATACAAAGCTTATATTTAATTAATCAGGTTGTAATTACCGTGATAGGATTTGAACTATCGGATCATTAGCTCTGGATTATTTGTCCAGGAACCCAAACCCTATGTCACCATTCCCTCCTCTCAGTTGGACGATACTTCCTCCCCCAACCATGGCATTAGATGGACTCAGTGAACTCAACACAAGCCGGGCTTTGACCTTGGGATCTTCTGGCCTGTCTTGCATTTGACCACCGAGGCTTTGACGCGTTTCCTTGCCTATCCTTTTCCAATTGGGGTTGCCTCTGGTGCCTCTCCCGCCTTTCTGCCAACTCTCCCTCCAGGAGACCAGCTGTCCAACTGCCACTGCTCCATCTAACTCCCTGCACTAGTTACGTCACTGAGATTTTACTGTGGTGGTTCGTCGCCCCAACGCACCACTCTCTCTCCACTCCCTCTGACACTTTCCTCTCCCACCATTGTAAATCACATCCCGCTGCCTTGTCGCTAATTTTGATGTGATTTTCAAAGCTCATTTGGAACGAGGCAGAGGCAGGCTAACCCAATGTGAAACAACTTCCATTTATATAGTCTCATTACATTAGTAAAATGCATCATTGGGGCATTAGAACACAGACCACAGAACATAGAACATAGAACAGTACAGCACAGGAACAGGCCCTTTGGCCCACAATGTCTGCACCGAACATGGTGCCAAATTAAATGAAATCTCTTCTGCCTGCACATGATCCATATCCCTCCAGTCCCTGCATATTCATGGGTCTAGCTAACAGCCCCTTAAACACCACTATTGCACCTGCCTCCAGCACCACCCCTGGCAGCACATTCCAGGTACCCACCACTCTCTGTGTAAAAGAACTTGCCCCACACATCTCCTTTAAACTTTCCCTCTCTCGCCTTAAATGCACATCCCCTAGTGTTTGACATTTCTACCCTGGGAAAAAGTGTGCCTACTGTCTATGCCTCTCATAATTTCATAAACCTCTATCAGGTATCCCCTCAGCCTCCGACATTCCAGAGAAAACAACTCTGGTTTTTACCAACATACCCTCATGCCCTCTAATCCAAGCAGCATCCTGGTGAACCTCTTCTGCACCCTCTCCAAAGCCTTCACATCCTTCCTGTGATGGGGCGACAAGAGCTGCATACACAGTGGTTTCCCTCCCTAAACAGAAGCAGGAGTGGACTCTAGCAACAAGCAAGATGCTGGAGGACCTCAACAGGTCAGGCATCATCCGTGGAGGGAAATGGACAGTCAGTTTTCGGGGCGAGACCCATCATCTGGACTGAAAGATAGAGGGGAGGTAGCTGGCATAAAGAGGTGAGGGGAAGGGGTGGAGCAAGAGCTGGCAGGCGAAAGGTGGATCTGGGTGAGGAGGGGTGGTAGGCAGATGGAGGGGGGAAGGGTGGAGATAGTGACAGAGGCTGGGAGGTGAGAGGTGGAGGCTGCAGATGGTGGAATCTGATAGGAGAAGAAGGTGGGAGTGTGGAACCAAATAAGGGAGGTGGGGAGGCTGGGGGGAGGGGACCCAGTGGGTGGAGTGTGTGGGTGATGGGTAGATGTGGTGGGGGGGGAGGGCAAAGGAGGAATTGGATAGATAAATTGGAAAATTCAATCCGAAATGGACAGTTGATCTGAAATGTCGACTGTCCATTTCCCTCCACAGATGCTGCCTGACCCGCTGAGTTCTTCCAGCATCTTGTGTGTTGCTCCAGATTCCAGCATCTGCAGTTTCCTGTGTCTCTGGGAGTTGACTATGCCAGCTTCATCCTTCATGGCTGACCTTTTACCTCAGCTCCCTTTCCCTGGACTAACCCTTATCAATCTCTGTCTTGAACATCTTTCGCAGTGACTGCCCCTCGATAGCCCTCTTCGGTAGAGAACTCCAAAGATTCACCAACCTCTGAATGAAGAAATTTCTTTCATCTCTGTCCTGAATCGCTGACCCCCTTATTTTGAAACTGAGGTCTCTGGTTCTAGAGTCCCAGCCAGGCTAAACATCAACTCTCCATCTACCCTGTCAAACCCCTTAAGGATTTCAAGCGTTTCATTGAGATGTCCTCTCACTCTTCTAAACTCGAGAGTACAGACTCAATCTGCTTCATTTCTCATACAATGGACCCACCATTCCAGTAATCATACAGGTAAATCTTTGCTCTGTTCTCCCTATCACAGGAACATCCTTCCTTTAAGTAAGGGCCCCAGACATGTGCGTGATATGTCTCACTGGGTTCTATCTAATTGGTACAAGGCAACTCTATTCTTGTACTCAAATCCTCTTGGAATAGACTGTATGCCATTTGCCTTCCTAATTGCTTGCTACATCCGCATATTATCTTTCAGTGACCTGTGTACAAGGACATCTGGGTCTCTCTGAACTCCGACTCCTTTAACCTCCTCACCATTTGAAAAAAATATTTCGACGTCACACTTCCCCTCATTATATTCCATCTCACCCATTCAGTTACCCCGTCTATATCCCCCTGAAGCCTCTCTGCATCATCCTCACAGCCCACTCTAACCTCTAGCTCCGTAGTGGAACTTACATTATATCATATTTCTCCTTCCAACATCATAACCAAAGCAGATTATCTGGTCATCGCATTGCATGTTGTGGGAACTTGCTGTGCAGATATTGGTCACCATATTTCCAACATTATACTGGTGACATTGGCTGTAAAACATGTTGAAAGGGATGTAAAAGGGGCTATGGAAGTGTACGTCCCTGCAAGGCAGAGAAGAAGATAAGATATTTATTTATTAGTCACACGTACATCGAAACACACAGAGAAATACAAATTTTTGCATTGCTAAGAATGTGCTGGGGGGCAGCCCGCAAGTGTCTCCCCGCTTCCAGCGCCAACATAGCACGCCCACAACTCCTAACCTGTACGTCTTTGGAATGTGGGAGGAAATCAGAGCACCCGGAGGAAACCCACGCAGACATGGGGAAGACGTACAAACTCCTTACAGGCAGCAGTGGGAATTGAACCCAGGTTGCTGGCACTGTAATAGCATCACGCTAACCACTATACTACCATGCCGCCAGGGAGGCAAGAACTCTGGGTGTACCTCCAAGGTTCAGGACTTGGCTGGAGAAGACACAGCTGCCAATGGTAAAGCGAAGGAGATCAGGATATCCACTCAGAACCAGTGACAGAGAACTTTCCCTGTCAGCATAAGGTTTCTGTAGTCATTCTTGTGTTAACTTGCTGGCCCCCACACAAGATGAGTGTGAGAACGTTAATTGTTCCCACTCTTACATCTTCATAGATGTGTTCAGTGCCAGCAACCAAAGCTGAATATCCCCCACCCAGAAATTTGCAATGGAGTAAAAGTTCTTGCCGTAATAACCTTTGGAAATTAAACTCTGATGTTGTGCATTTACTGAAGATACTGGTGACATCCGGAGATTAATCAATGCTGCCACGGTACCCGTTCATGTTTTTCAGATTAAGTTGGACCCCCTAGACTTTTTTTAAACCATTTTTCCTGCCTTGTCTCTTGAAGCAGACTTCATTTCTGTGGCTTCTGACAGCTTCCCCTCTTCAGTCCTGAGAAACTTTTGAGCTAATTGACTCATGGGGTCATCGCAGATGCCATCCACTTGCCTGTTCCTTCTGACAGGGATGGGAGGGTAAGAGCTAATCTTTCTCTCCTTGTGACCGTCTTGCTGCAATGTACCAGGATACTGAATCAAACCCAATTCTTATCAAGACTCTGCAGTCAAGGATAAAGATTAATCACTCGGACCAAGTCACAGAGGGTAGTTAGTCCCCAGCAACACGTAGACCAGTAGCAGCGAGGTTGAACAGAGTAAACATCCCTCGCCAAAATAGCTAAACTGAAGTTTGAGCTTGTTCCTGAAGAAAAAATTCACCCGATAATATCACAGGGAACATGGTTCCTACTAAACAAACCTCCAAAAAGTTGTTACTATAAGAACCATTTTTATAAAACTGGACAATAAAAATTGTACACTAGAGACTGTCACCCCCAAGGAAGGTTTCTGTTACTCTGTGGGCTGCCACCCCTGACACACTCCTTCAGAATATGTTGCTGCATTAACTTTCCTCAAGGAGATGTCCCTTAGGGCATGTTACTCCAACCTGATGTTCCTCCAATGTATGTTATGCTGTTAAATATCATTCCAGAGGCTCCTTCTCTGGGAATTTGTCAGTCCACAGATGCTAGCTCCAGGGAAAATTATCATGGAAAATGTTACTCAGGATTGTTACCCACAGGGCTATAACTGGAGGGACTGTTACTCCGGGAAATGTTGTGACAGGTGCAGGTGAGAGCGAGTGGAAGATGTTACTCAAGGGGTCCTTACTCAAGGAACTGCAGGAACTAGGGATGTTCCAACAGGGACTACCACTTGAGGGGCTATAACCCAACAGAACTTCAGAAATGTTACTCCAACCGCTGTTACTCCAGCCAATGTCACTCCAGCAAGAGCTACTCCACACACTATCACACCAAGAGCTGGGATTGCAGGCATGACACTCCAAGCAAAGTTATACTGTTATTGTAGATACTGTCCCTTAGGGATGGTTATTCCAGGCACTGTCCAGAGACCGTTACTCCAGACACTGTTTGTCCAGAGCCTGTTACTCCAGGCACTGTTTGTCCAGACTGTTATTCCAGACACTGTTTGTTCAGAGACTGTTACTCCAGGCACTGTTTGTCCAGAGCCTGTTACTACAGGCACTGTTTGTCCAGAGCCTGTTACTCCAGGCACTATTTGTCCAGACTGTTACTCCAGACACTGTTTGTCCAGAGACTGTTACACTAGGCACTATTTGTCCAGACTGTTACTCCATACACTGTTTGTCCAGAGACTGTTACTCCAGATACTGTTACTCCAGACACTGTTTGTCCAGAGACTGTTACTTCAGGCACTGTTTGGCCAGACTGTTACTCCAGGCACTGTTTGTCCAGGCTGTTACTCCAGGCACTGTTTGTCCAGGCTGTTACTCCAGACACTGTTTGTCCAGATCCTGTTACTCCAGGCACTGTTTGTCCAGACTGTTACTCCATACACTGTTTGTCCAGAGACTGTTACTCCAGGCACTGTTTGGCCAGACTGTTACTCCAGGCACTGTTTGTCCAGGCTGTTACTCCAGACACTGTTTGTCCAGAAACTGTTACTCCAGGCACTATTTGGCCAGACTGTTACTCCAGACACTGTTTGTCCAGAGACTGTTACTCCAGGCACTGTTTGTCCAGACTGTTACTCCAGGCACTGTTTGTCCAGAGACTGTTACTCCAGGCACTGTTTGGCCAGACTGTTACTCCAGACACTGTTTGTCCAGAAACTATTACTCCAGGCACTGTTTGTCCAGACTGTTACTCCAGACACTGTTTGTCCAGAGACTGTTACTCCAGGCACTGTTTGTCCAGAGCCTTTTACTTCAGGCACTGTTTGTCCAGACTGTTACTCCAGACACTGTTTGTCCAGAGACTGTTACTCCAGACACTGTTTGTCCAGACTGTTACTCCAGACACTGTTTGTCCAGAGACTGTTACTCCAGGCACTGTTTGTCCAGATTGTTACTCCAGACACTGTTTATCCTGACTGTTACTCCAGACACTGTTTATCCAGAGACTGTTACTCCAGGCACTGTTTGTCCAGAGACTGTTACTCCAAGCACTGTTACTCTCGAAGCAATTTTACACCAGGTACTATTATTCAAGGCCCTGTTACTCCAGGCACTGTTACTCCTGGCCCTGTTACTCCAGGCCCTGTTATTTTAGGGACTGCTCCTCAGATGATATTATTCCAGCAGTGCTACTCCAGCCAGTGTCACACTAAAGGATTGCTATTCCAAATATTGTTACTCCTGGCTCAGTTACTATGGGAACTGCCACTCCGGGGACTATTACTGTTACTGAAGGGATTGTTACTCAAGGGACTGTTACTCCAGGGACTCTTGTTCCAGGTAATGTCAGCCCACAGGCTGTCACACTAGGCACAATTACAGGAGGTAGGGGGTCCAACTCCAGCCTGCAGTCAATTGTAAAGATGGGCTTCCAGTTGCCCATTGATGGATGTTCTGTCACTGTTGCTGAGCTGGGAGCCTCCCAGTGATCTGACCCAACCTTTAACCTATTGTGAGCACCATGGTCATGTTTTTGCTTCTCTTGTTGATTGACCTCGGGTGTTGGAATGGGTACGACAAGATGCAGTGTCTACAACGGTCACAGATAGATCGAAGGAACAACGAGAAACACGGAGGGCAAGGAAGTTCATTTGCCTTCACTGGCATCATCAGGCCAGTTAGATGCATCAGCGTTGCCCCTCTCCCCTCTATTTCCTAAAATCGTTGCCATCCTGAACCCTTGGGAAAGCCACAGGAAAAGACAGGAAAGGTGCCTGAGGGGTTTGACTGAAGTAAGGACCTAACGTAAAGGGGTGGAAAACTTGCATTTCTATAGCACCTTTCACCATCTCGGCAAGCCCCCAAAAAGCTTTAAAGCCAATGAAGTGCTTCTGTTTTTTGTGGATCCTCTTTAATGCAGGGAATGTGGCAGGCAGTTTGTGCATAGAAAGCTCCCGTGTGCAGATAGATTAAAGCAGCCAGATCATCAGTTGGAGAATAAATTGTGGCCCCAGGATAATGGGAGATCCCAGGGCTTTGCATCAACTGCATGGGCTCCTACTCAGTCCCCTAGAGTGCAATGCTGTGGTTAGAAATCGGTCGCTGGCTGCAGTGTGATGCATCAGCTTAAGTGCAATGAACTCCTCATTCAAAATTCAGTTCTGAGCCGAACTTCAGAAGTGATCCCAATGGGTGTTCGCACTCCCACTGCCCTCTGGGTAAAGAAATTGCTCCTTGGTTCCCTGTTGGATCTTCTAATATCTATTTTGTATTGAAGGCTGACAGATTTGGACTCCACATAAGTGGTGAGATCATCTCCACACTTTATTAAAACCTTCTATGGTTTTAATGAGAACTTCATCAGCCAACCTTTCCATCTTCGAAGATATAAGAAATCAGCAGCAAGAGTAGGACAGTTGTCTTCTTGTGCCTGCTCCGCCATTCAATAACTTCATGGACGATCTTTTACCACCATGCCATATCCATTGATTTCCTTAACACTACAGATCTATTGATCTCTGGCTTGAATATAGAGACTAAGTCTCCACGACCTTCTTGGGCAGAGAGGTTCCTAAGATCAACCATCTTCTGGGTGAAGAGATTTCCTCTCCTTTATCTTGAGAACCTCTGGTTTTGGACAACCCAGCCAGTGAAAACAACTCATTCCTGCACCCACGCTCTTAAGACCTTCGCAAATTCTGAACATTTTAATGAAATCTTCTCTCATTCTCCTGAATTCAACAGTGTATCGTCCCACTGATTGATAACACACGTCATCCCAGGAACCCATCAGGTGAACGTCTGCTGCATTCCTATAGCAAGTACATCCTTCCTTGGGCAGGGGTACCAGACCTGTACACAGCATTGCAGGTACTATCTCACCAGGGCCCAGTATAATTGGAGCAAGATGTCTTCACTCATGTATACAACTCTTATTGGATAACGACCAACATGCCACTTGTTCTCCTAATTGCTTTCTGTACCAGCATGCTAACTTTCAGTGATTCACATACAAGGACACCCAGGTGCCTGTGAACACCAGTGCCTTTCAATGTCTCACTGTTTAAAAAGTAGCCCACCTTTGTCCAGCAGAGTGGATGATCTCACATTTTTCCACATTATATTCCACCTGCCATGTCCTTGCCCATTCACTTAACTCATCTGTATCCCCCTGAGGACACTCTGCATTCTCCACAACCCAGTCTGCAGCCCAGCTTTGTATGAGAAGCAGCCTTGAATATACTACACTTGGTATTGGTCTTGGTTTATTATTTTCACTTGTACCCAGGTACAGTGAAAAACTTGTCTTGCATACCGATCGTACAGGTCAATTCATCACACAGTGCAGTTACATTGAGTTAGT
>JARFYF010000069.1:6711336-6724425 GCA_030265395.1 Rhina ancylostomus
AGGAGAGGCATTTAGACAGACACATGAACAGGAAGGGAATAGACCACATGCAGATGGGATTAGTTAGATTGGCATCATGGTCAGTGTTGACATGCTGGGCTGAAGAGCCTCTTCCTGAGCTGTACTGTTCTATGTAAATAATTCACTGTCACCATGTCTTTTTCCAGTTCCTTGTGGGGAATGAAGCACTACCCTCGCATAGATTTTTACATACATCCTTTGATCTCCCCAGTCCACCAATCGGAATGCAGTCAAGCCTGTTAATTATTTTGTGTACCTCTCTCAAATCAACCGACAAGTTTTAAAAAGGAATCAATTAACTTTGAACCTTTGTGGATAATTTTTTCTGATATTTGTGCTATTTTTCTCCCCCAAAGCGAATGGTGCACAGTATCTTGTCGTGAAACTTGTAGCAGGTTGCTTTACCTGCACTTAATTGGCATGCCATACTAGATAGGTTTTGATTTTCTTCATTGTGGGTGCATGTAAATGTGTGCATGTCCAATCAGTCACTTGATGCAGTGGTAGACATGCTTGTTTTACAGAATAGCTCACGTCAGCATGGCTCAGCTGGCAGTATGTTTGCTCTTGCAGTGGGACACTGAGATCACCTCCCAAATAGTCCCTCCAATAACCCAGGCTACTTCAGTGCAGGGCTGGGAAGGTACAGCATTGAAGGAGATGCCATCTTTCAGTCCTCTCTGGGTACATCTTACAATCAATAAACTCGATGACTTGACTAAAAGCTCCATTCAAAAGAAGCAGGGAGTTCTTGCATTATTCTAGCATTACGTTAAACTGATATCAACTGTTTTGTTCTGTGACTGTGTTATAGAAGAGTTGATTATGAAGTGCATGGTTATCCTAAGGACATAATAAAGGACTTTGAATATTTGTTTTTGATGCAGAACCTGGGTTATATCAGCCTGATTGGTGGATCAGGCCAGTGGTTTTTCACTGTCATGCTATGTAACATTGCATCCCTAACAGTGAGCATCACATACATTATTTTTTTGTTCTTTTTACCCTAGGAGTCTGTTAAACAAGCCCAAGAGCGAGATGACTCCTGAGGAGCTTCAGAAGAGAGAGGAAGAGGAGTTTAACACGGGGCCCCTCTCTGTTCTGACACAGTCTGTCAAAAATAATACACAGGTCCTCATTAACTGTCGCAACAATAAGAAGCTGCTTGGCAGAGTCAAGGCTTTTGACAGGTAGTTATTTTCTGATTACTTGTTCTCCTTCCCTTCCAAACACACAAAAAATGCATGTAATAAGAGGAAGGTTTTCTCAGGAGTATGTCTTATGCCATGGGCTATACGATAATATTGATTACCGCCAGAAAAACCAGGTGGATTAGAATTTGAGTTTCTGTATAAGATGGCCATCTGTGCTGGCTGAGAGAGATATATCATAGTTCTTGTTTGACTTGGAAATATTTCCCTGTGTAGGGCTGAGATGGGCACACCAGGAAGATAACTTTGAATTTTTTTTAATGAGCTACAGTAACATTAGAACTGGCTGCAGAATTATTAAGTTAACCAGTGTCACGTAAAGATCCCATTACTGAATTGTGTCTTGGGTAAGGCACTTACTCAGTTGGTCTTCACAATCTCCCTCAAGCATCTCAGATCTTGTCAAACATGAACTTCAGTGACCTGTTGTGAGTTGGTTTCCTCCTCTCTATCTAGATGTACACAGATGCACCCACTGGGATAAGAATATGTAAAGAGCACCAGCCTGGGTGAAGTAACAGTGAGGGGCTGCAGTTCACAGGCACAGCCTCAGATTGAACCAGTCCCTTTTTGAATGATTCACAGCTGTGTTATCTCACATCAGTGGACCTTGTTTTGTTACTGGGGTCATTTTTTTGCAGTTGTATCTAATTTACAAAAACACCAAATTCTGGTCCAGTGACATTTCTTAAATGATTGAATAATAAATTTATATTAGTCATCCTTACTGATAATGTATTCACCTTGTGGTCTGACTGTTGACATCCTTTGTATCACACAAGATTTCATGTATTGTAAAGCCAGTTGGCAAGGTAAGTGCCCATTTTATATGTATGTGAGGCAATCTTGAGATGTCTTTGGTATCTGGGTTCCAGCTTTAAGGAAGGGTGCTGCATTTTGTCTAACAGTGTGCATGCGTAGTCTTGTTGGCTCATAGCAAGGTGAGGTTAGCTTGTCAAAATAGCTTAAACGACTTGGTTTCATCTGTCAAATCACGAAACATGATAGTATAATTTTCTTTTCAATGTATCTGCATTGGACATATTGTAGCTTAAAGAAAACGAAACAGTACAGCACAGAACAGGCCCTTCTGCCCACAATGTTGTGCTGACGTAGCTAATCCCTCCTACCTACAGAATGCCCATATCCTGCTATTTTCCTCCCATCCATATGCCCATCCAAGCCCCTCTTAAAAGCCCCCAATGAATTTGCCTCCACAACCCTATCAGGCAACACATTCCAGGCATCCACCACACTCATTTTTAAAAAAACTTGCCCCTCATGGCCTCTGGTATTGGATCACTCAATAATGGGAAAAAGATATTGCTTGTCCACCCTATCTATGCCCCTCCTAATTTTATACACTTTCCATAGATCACCCCTCAGCCTCCACCGCTCCAGAGAAAAGAGCCCAACTTTGTCCAGCCTCTCCTGATAGCACATGCCCTTCTTATCCAGGCAGCATCCTAGTAAGACTCTTCTGCACCCTCTTAAAGCCTTGACAGCCTTCCTATAGTTAGGTGACCAGAATTGCACGCAATACTCTAAATGTGGCTGAACCAAAGTTATATGGAGATGCATCATAATTTCTTGACTCCTATACTGAGTACCTTGATTAATAAATGCAAGCATTTCATAAGCCTTCTTAACCACCGTATCTACCTGTGTAGCCACTTTCAATGAGCCATGGACTTGCATCCCAAGGTCTCTCTGTTCTTCAACACTGTTAAGGGTCTTGCCTTTAAGAGTGTACTGCCTCTATCAGTATCATCAATGGTGTAGTTCTTGCTGATCTTGGAGGGAGATGCCTACATCAGGTTATGGCTCTGACCACTTGCGATAAACCTGCATTACAAAGTACTGTTCAAACTGTGTTAAACAGCTTGGTTGCTTCAAGCAGTCCATATTGCTGCACGTACCATCTTATTGAGCAGTTACTTGTTTTATGCACTGCTGACCCAGTTATACTCTAGCATTTCTTTAAACTTTAAATAATGGCAATAATTATGGTCCAGTTTTTTGCTTAAAAGGAGGAATTCAGGTGACACATTCCAGCTTCCTCTTAGGATGAAAGAGTTAGAGCTGTCAGTTTGAGGGGGTTTAATTTCAGCAAAAGTTAATAGATTGTCGATGTAAGCTTCCCAGTAAGTGTATGAAGAGAATTCTTACCCAAGTGTTATTTAGTTCTATCATTTTTTTTTTGTATTGCCACCTAAAGCAATGAGGCCTGTAATAGCAAAGAGGTTAGAGGATGAAAGCTGGGTTTGAAAATAGCCCAGACTGATTGTGTGATAGTCTCCATTCTGACTTCGGGCTGCTAAGCTGAATTTCAGTCAGTTGTAATGGGCTGAAGGGTCACTAGCCAAAGGGCACATACTTAAGGTGATTGGCAAAAGAACCAGAGGCAACGCGAAGAAAAACCTCTTTGTATGAGAGTGAGTGTTAGTGATGTGGAATGCTCCGCCTGATAGTTTCGACAGAACCCTTCAAAAAGTTATTTGGTAAACACTTGAAGAGGAAAATATTGTGGAAATATGGCTAGGGAGTGGGACTACCTGGCAGTCTGATCAAAAGAATCAGTGCAGATTGAAAGGATCAAGCTGCAGCTTTCATTGCTATATAGTTTACAATAAGTTCTTAATCACTTTTCAACTATTGTCATTAAAATGGTTCTTAACTGATAAGTTAATAAAACTGTGGGAAATGAATCTGGTGGCATGTGGATAGGGTGTACTCTGGGGGTTAGGCAGCCTCAGCAGGGCTTGATGTGATAATGGTGGTGGTAAAATAATTGAGCAAACAAATCAGTGCCAACGCCTCTCACTTTGACTAAAATAACAGCTGTCAGATTGAAGAGCTGTCAGATTTGGGCAGCAGTATTTCTGATTTCTGAAATCCAGTCTACCCTTGCATTCACCTTACCAGTTATGCAGTCAAAAGCTAAACCAAAACAAGTTTCCACCACTTTTTAAAAATAAATATGACATCTCACTTAGTCAGAATCCTTCCCTTGGTGCTTATAATCTTGTTATTGAGGTAATCGGGTATAATTGGCTGTTCACAGGTAAAAGGCATGGGTAATATGGCCTCAAGTGTGCTGTTTAGTCAGAGCAAGCCAATTGCTTTATTTCAAGTGCACTCTTTGTTTCCCACATTGAAGATGTGGCAGTCTCTGCTTTGAATACACTGAACATCCACATCCATTTGTGTTAGAAAATTCCAAAACTTTTCAGTCCTCTGAAGAAATTGCTCCTTATTCCAAACTAGCTGACCACTTATCCTGACAGTGATTTCTAGTTCTACATTTTTTAACCAGAAGAAACAACCTCTCAGAATTTTGTTTTATTGTGATCTTAGTATGATGTTTTGCTTGCTGTCTTTCACAACTCCATAGATTCAAGAGCAGTTCCCCCAGATTGGAAGATGAAAAATATAACCCGCCCAGTCTAAGAAAGAAGGTGGGGAAAACTGGGAACTATAGACCGGGAACTATAGACCATTTAATTTGACTTTAGAAGGAAAAATGCTGAACTTTATTGCTAAGGAACTGGTAACAAGGCATTTGAAAAATAATATGATGGGGCATGGATTTAAGAAAGGGAAATTATGTACGACAGATCTATTCATTTTTGATGCTGTAATAACAGAATAAATAAGGGTGAACCATTTATATTTGGACTTGCAGAAGGCCTTTAATAAGATGCAAGGCAAGAGATTATTAAACAATACGGGAGCTGGTATTGGAAGTAATAAATTAGCGTGAATTGGGTATTGGTTAACCAGTAGAAACTGGAGAATAGGAATACATGGGTCATTTTCAGGTTGGAAGCTATGACTTGTTGGGTGCTGCAGGGAACCCAGCATTCAAAATCAACATCAATGATGTGAATGAAGGGGTCCAAGTGTAATCTATCCAGGTTTGCTAATGACACTAAGCTGGGAGGTGTGAGGAGGATATAGACAGGCTAGGTAAATGGGCAGGACCAGGGCAGGTGAATTATAGTGTGGGGAAAATGCGAGGTTAAAATTGCTCGGTAAAAAGCAATAGAAAGGTGGAGTATTTTTTTAATTGGTGAGACATTGAAAGGTGTTGGTGTTCATAGGGACCAGAATATTCTTGCACAAGAGTCACTGAAAGTTAACATGCAGATGTAGTAGTTGGGAAGGCAAGTGGTATGTTGGCCCTTATTTCAGGAGGATTTAAGTACAAGACATTTTGCTCCAATAAAGTAGGGCCCTGGTGAGATGGCATCCGGAATATTGTGGGCAGGTCTGGTCTCCATACCCAAGGAAGGATCCACTTGAGGCAGAAGGAGTATAGCAGAGGTTCATTGAATTGATTCATGCAATGGTGGATTTATGGAGAGATGGATTTATGGCGTGAGATGGATGAAGAGAGATTGAACAAGCTAGTCTTCTACGCTCTTGAGTTTATTGAACTCTTCAGCAGCTTGACAGCTAGATGCAGAGTTGATATTTTCACAAGCCAAGGAGTCGCAGTCTCAAAATAAAGGACTGGCCATTTCTTATCATCTTGTACACCTCTATCAAGTCACCTCTCATCCTCCTTATCTCCCAAGAGAAAAGCCCTAGCTCACTCAGAGAGTGAGACATGCTCTCCAATCCAGGCAGCATCCTGGTAAATATTCTCTGTACCCTCTCTAAAGCTTCCACATCCTTCCTATAATGAGGCAACTAGAATTGAACACAGTACTCCCAAGTGTGGTCTAACCAGAGTTCTATAGAACTGCAACGTTACCTTGCGGATCTTGAACTCAGTACCCCAACTAATGAAGGCCAACGCACCATACGCCTTCTTAACAACCCTATTGACCTGCGCAGCAACCTTGAGGGATCTATGGACGTGGATCCCTCTCTCCTGTTAGGAATCAATGTAGTAAGTCATCACCCCAACATCTCTCAGAACAGAAGAAAGCCATTTACCCCAACCTGGCACTCTCAAGGAGCTAACAATTTTCTGTTCCTCTGGTTCCCACCTCCCAACCAAGGCCTGTACATTTCCCTGCTTTCAAATATCTATCCACTCCCCTAATAGGATCTATTTCCATCACCCTTTTAGGTGGTGAATTTCAGATTGCAATTCATTTTTTCTGAACTCTCACTCCAGGTCTTTCATGAATTTCAGTAAACGTGATTGAAACTCTGAGATCTTGCATTAAATCAGACAAGCCTTTTAAATCAGTCAGTACAGAGTAAGAACTTAATGTAAGTAGAGGCTTAAATTTGACGATGATAGTGGTTTCTTCTGAAAAAGCTTTGAGGCATTGTTTACCATTTTCCTGTTTCAGACATTGCAACATGGTGTTAGAAAATGTTAAAGAGATGTGGACCGAGGTGCCCAAGAGTGGAAAAGGCAAGAAGAAGTCAAAACCTGTCAACAAGGACCGATACATCTCTAAGATGTTCCTTCGAGGGGACTCTGTGATTGTCGTACTTAGGAACCCATTGATCACGGGCAAATGAATGGCCAGGTTCTGAGAGATTTGTAACTTATAGCATTGGAATAAATATGTGGGAATTAAAACTAGGTTTTGTTTAAATCTGTTGTCACTTTCCCAGTGATGACACTTCATCTGTTTAGTGTAATTTGTAATAAAATTTCTATCATTTTGATGAGTATGTGTTTTTATTTTAAGTGTAACTTTGTATAGTGTGGAGAATAGATCATTGTCCATACTTTAATCCTATTGTTGGTAAAACACAATTCCAAGGGGATCTGGTGGAAGCCAGATTCAATCTCACTGCAGTCCAGCAGGGCTATTCTGGATCTTTGGTTTTCTCAGGGTGGCTCAGCTGTCGAGTTGTGCGGTGATGTTGCAGTTAACTTCTCAGCTCCAGGAGACAACTGGTAAGCTTGCGGGGCAGTCCTGCATCGAAGCAATGTGGAGTGAATCTTGCCCTTGACCATGTACTCATTACCACTACATTTGGCATGACAATACTGAACTGCTTTGGTCAGGCACATTGTTCTTGGAATTATTTCCTTCCCTCATTCCCCATCGAAGGCAGCGACTCATTGATTAAGAGTTTAAGCCTGAGTGAGTCTGACAGCACGAGGAAGAACAGGAATGGGCTGGTCAACCCCTTGAGCCTGCTCCACCATTCAATAAGATTCATGGCTAATCTGACATTCCTCAACCCCTGCATACCCGGGATCATTCTGGTGAGCCTTCTCTGAGATGCCTCCTATGAAATAATTTCCTTAAATGGAGGAATCAAACTGTTTGTGGTCTTGTACAGTTGTAGAGCGTCCCTACTTTTATGCTCAGGCTCCCTTGAAATAAGCTACAACTTTCTTACTCAGTTCTGACAAAGGGTCTCAAGCCTGAAATGTTATCTCTTTCACTTCCCACGGATACTGCCTAACCTGTGTTTGCTGCGTTACCAGCTTTTGATTTTCAGGAAATAATTAAGTGCACAGAACCGTGATTGAATACTTGGCTCACAGAGTGTCCTTCATATTTCTGGCATGAGCAATATTTTGCTCCTGGCTCCTTTAGTTTTACAATTCCCATTTCCTTCCTTGTAACCTGCTGCACTTGTGCACCAGTTTTCTGTGCTTCCTGCACAAGGACTCCCAAATTCCTGTGTGCTGCAGCTTTCTGCAATATTTTTTCCATCTATTTAATATTCTATTCTCCCTTCCAGCATGAACAGCTTCACATTTTCTCACATTATACTCCAGCCTTTTCCCTCACTTGTCAGCTGTACCGTTGCAATAAAAAACTTACTTGCAGCAGTATCACAAGCGCATAGCATCATATAAGCAGCATTCACAAAAAAAAACAATTTTTACAAGAAAGAACACAGAACAAACAAAAAACACAGTCCATCTCAGTGGAAAGTGAGCATAGTGTTGCTAAACTACAGCGATTAGGGTTGTGCAGGTTGGTTCAAGAACCGAATGGTTGAGGGGAAGTAGCTGTTCCTGAACCTGGTGGTGTGGGACTTCAGGCTTCTGAATTCAGCAATGTCTTGTATCCTCACAACTTGCCTTTCCACCTATTTGGGTATTGTCTGTAAAATTGGTTACAATACATTCATTCCTCTTAAGTCATTAATGTGTATTGTTGACAGCTGTGGTCCTAATACCGATCCCTGTGGTATGCTGCTGGTCACAGATTGTAAACCTAAAAATGTCCCCCTTATACCTCCCCTGCCAGTCAGACAATCGTCTATCCATACCTTCTCTGATTTCTTTGAATAAATTGGGTTCTTATCATTAATGAGAATTGTGAATCAAGTATTTAATCATTGATTTCTTATTGTTGAGCCAGCTTTTCAACTGGTTTATCAATTAAAGAATTTGTTATATAACAGTTCAAAAGAATAAGATTTTAAAAAAACTTGGCCATTAGGGTTGATTGCAAGCAGGGTGTAGTAGCAATTTAAGCAAAGGGTTTGGCGTGCCTGAACTTAGGAGAGATTTTGTCGAAGGATATTTAATCACTTGCAGTTGGGTTGTTGCCTTAAGGAGGAGTGTGCAGTTCACTCCTCCACTCCTCACTCCTCCATAAGATTGTGGGGCAATTGTCTGAGGTGATCTGATTTTTATTCAAACAGAACAGTACAGGCCCTTTGGCCCATGATGTTGTGTTGACCTATATAAAACTACACGATCAATCTAACCCTTCCCTCCTACGCAGCCCATAACCATCCATTTTTCATACATCCATGTGCCTATCTAAGAGTCTTTTAAATATCCCTATTGTATCAGCCTGTACCACCACTCTCTGCAGTGTGTTCCAGGCACCCAGCACTGTGTGTAAAAAAAACCTACTTCTGACACTGCCCCTAAACTTTTTTCCAATCACCTTAAACGGATGTCCTCTAGTATTGGTCATTGCTGCCTTGGGTAAAAGGTGCTGGCTGTCCACTCCACCTATGCCTAAAGTTATTAAAGGATATGGATTAGAGCCTGATGAATGTATGGAAAGGTTGTGATCCAAGGGTGGAACAGGTCAGATCCGAGGTATGGAATGGTTCACTCTTGTTCATTCTGTTAAAGTGGGTCAGTAAGTGGCTCTAGACTAAAGGACTTTGTAAACCTTGAAGTTACCGTCCCAACATTGCTCCAACCTCAGTTAGTTCGAACCTCTACTACCATTGTGAAGAACCTTAAGATGTATCAATGTGTTGCAGATGCAATGTAAATCATCTCTCACTCAACATCACTAAAAACTGCTTGTTACCCCATTGATGTTTGTTGGAGTTGCTGTCTACTAATTAGATGCAGAGTTTACTGTTCGATGATATTAATTCCATTTCAAGATTGATTTACTGCCTGTAAAGTCCTTTGGAACATTTTAATATTGTTGAAGGCCTGGTATGCAAGTATTTTTGTGTGTTTTGTAACTTGGCACTAAAACATGTTTTCCATCCTAAGTGATGCGATTTCACAAACTCTTCAGTCAAGGCTACCACACAAGGCACTCTATTACTTAGCCTTGGGCAAAGGAGAAACCAGAGCCTCTCAGGATGAGTGGGAGAATGTTTACAGAGCCCTTTTACAAAACTTGTTGCTATGTTTGTGGATTAAACACTGAACTCTCACACCTCCCAGCCCCTCCTGCTCCGGGTGCTTGGAAGTCCTATTTTGTAGTTCAAGTACCTAGACTAGTGTTTTGTAAACAAACGAACTATGACAGTGTGTCAGAAGAAGCTGCCATCTTCAGACAGAATTGCCCTGCCATTTGGCGTCAGACAGCGGGAATGGAATGTGTTCTCCAGTGTTGTAGCTGAGCAGGACACACAAGGGATTTAGAAGGGCTGGTTTGGTCTGTAAACTCTCCAGCAACACAGGTCCGATCCCCAGTGTGAGCTGAGTTTGCTGGGCAGCACCAGTGAGTCTAAACATTGCTCTTGGGAGTCCCATGGTTAGGCATCAGAGAGAATCTGTCAAGGGTCCTGTTTAATCTCCCTCTTTCCTCATCATTCCTGCCCTTTCTCATGCCCTCTCTCACCCCACCTGCACCCACTGTTTTCTCTTTGAAGGGCGGTATCTAACTGGGAACATAAAAACATAACAAAATAGGAGCAGGCCACTTGGCCCCTCAATCCTGGTCCGTCATTGAATATAATTATGGGCTGATCTACACTAAGCCACTTCTGTGCCAGTTCTCCATTGTCCTCAGTTCCCCATTGTCCTCAGTTCCCCAACATATCAAAAATGCATCTAACCCCTCCCCCCCTTTAAATTTCCAGTGATCCAGTCTCCACAACACTTTGGGTAGAGAATTCCACAGATTCACCATTCTCATTGAGCATGTTCCTGTTGACCCTCACCTATCTTTATAGATGCACCACAAAAAGCATCCCATCAGGATGTGTCATGGCTTGGTATGGCAGCTGTTCTGCCCGAGACCGCAAGAAACTACAGAGAGTTGTGGACACAGCTCAGCACATCATGTAAACTAACCTCTCCTTCATGGACTCCTGTCTACACTTCTCACTGCCTGGGTAAAGCAGCCAACATAATCAAAGACCCCTCCCACTCTGGACATTCTTTCTTCTCCCCCCTCCCATCAGGCAGAAGATACAAAAACTTGAAAGCACGTACTGCCAGGCTTAAGAATAGCTTCTATCCCGCTGTTATGTCTATTGAATGGTCCCCTAGTAGGATAAGATGGACTCTTGACCTCACAATCTACCTCGTTATGGCCTTGCACCTTATTGTCAGCCTGCACTGCACTTACTCTGCAACTGTAACACTTTATTCTGCATTCTGTTATTGCTTTTCCCTTGTACTACCTCAACGCACTGATGTGATGAAGTGATCTGTATGGATGGAATGCAAAACAAAAGTTTTTCACTGTACCTCGGTACATGTGATAATAATAAACCAATTTACCTCTGTGAGAGGGCAGAATCAGCCTCAGTTTAATACCCCGTCCTGAAGATGACACCTTCGGTACTGTAGCACTCCCTCAATGCTGCACTGGAGTGTCAGTCTGGCTTTCGTGTTAGTTACTGGGGTGAGACTTGAACCCACCACCTTCAGACTGGTTGCCGGCAGTGCTACCCTTTGAACCTCGGCTGACAAACCCAAATTGAATACTTTGAAATTTCACTCACTGTTGTGTTAGTTGGCCTGATCAAGAGTGGCAGCTGGGGTGCTATAATCTGTCACATACCCTTGACCCACAAATAGGGTGGGGTCAAGGCAGCTTGGATTTGCACTCCTGTCTACAATTCCTAGATGGGACTTCTGCTAGATGAGGCTCATCTGCTGCCCTCACTTCTGAATTTGTAATGTCCCAACCCAGGTATTATAATACCCCCTAAACCTCACTCTTCTGTAAACTTCATAGAACTATAGGATTGTCATAGCATAGAAGAAGGCCATTTGGCCCATCATGTTTGTGGCAACACCTAGTTGACCAAGCTTAGTTAGTCTCAATTTTTCTGCTCCTTTCCCATTATTTTCACTCAATCGCCTCATCCAGAATTGCCTGAGTCCTAATTTGAACTATTGTTCATCAAATATCTGTTTGCCGATCCATATTGTTTCCCAATCCAGCAAAATCTTGAATTTAAAATTCTCATCCTTGTGTTCAAATCCTTCTGTGGCCTTGCCCCTTGGAACCCTGTAACCTCATACAACCTGCCAAAGCTTCAGGTCTCTGGTACATCTCCCACATTTCTTTTGCTCCTACGACTGACAGCTGTTCCTTCAATTGCCTCTGAGGGTAAACCTTCATCCAACACCTAAAGTAACTTGAACATAATTAAACACCCCAAGCTGCTTTGCAGGAACGACTCTTGAACAGAAACTGGCACAGAGCCTCCTGAGTTGTTTGGAAAGCGACCAGAAGTTTTGTCAAAGTTCTAGGTTTTAAAGTTCATCTTAAAGGAAAATAGTGGCAAGCTTTGGGGTGTGGTGATTCGATGGAGTCAATGGTAAACAGCGGCTCTGTGGAAATTTTGGGAATCATTTTGGGAATAAGGAAGAATTTGGGAGTGCGTTCCATTGCAGGCACGTCCTTCTGTAATTCGCAGAGAACTTGCTGCCTCCCACACCGCTCTCAATGGAGCACTGACCCATTTGTGATTGTCATTTATCTGGTGCAGAACCAGTTGCTCAAGGGGAGTGAACTCTCTCGTCACACTGGGTTTGTACATACTCTGCAGGCTGTTCTGGCAAAAGGTTACCCGCAGGTGGCCCTTTGGAAACAAGAAGTCCTTTACAATGGTCTGCAGTGTTTTACGCGGGCGCAAGTCTTTGAAAGGGTCAGGGGTTGTGTTGGTCAATAATGTGAGCTACCACCTCACCCTAGAAGAACAAGGCCTACCCATGTGTTAATGAATGGGGGAATGAATAGCTTGGAAGCTGCAAAGCTCCACCCTTTAGCTGATGAATGACTTGGTTGACTGGTGCTCAGAAAAGAAAGGACTTCCATTAATATGACACTTTTCATGACAGGTTTTTCTTCAGCATTTTGCCTGACTTCGGGAATCCTCAGGCTACCAATGAAGCCGTTTTTTTGAAGTGTCAACACTTCATTTGTCAACAGTAAACCCTCACAAACTGTAATGTCATACAACACAGGAACAAGACCTCTGGCCCACTGAGTCCTCGCCGACCCTTCACGACCCCGTTGCACTAATCCCATTGCTCTACCACACCCCCAGATTCCAAAGTTAAGTTTATTGTCAGATGTATGCACAGGAGCAAAGAAAAACTTACATGCAGTAGCATCAGGAGCCTGAGGACCCACACTCAATGATTCAGGAACAGCTTCTTCCCCTCCACCATCAAATCTCTGAACAGTCCCTGAACCCATGAATACTACCTCGTTATTCCTTTTCTTTTGCACTCTTTAGTTATTTTTGTAAC
>JARFYF010000069.1:6905703-6917364 GCA_030265395.1 Rhina ancylostomus
CAACAGTTTGAAGTGAGTCATTTTGCACAGATGGAAATGAATAGAATGGATTAATATGGGGGGGGGGGTGCACTGAAAATTCAAGCCAGTTGTAAATGTTGCTTTAAGAAATTGCCATAGGGTTATAGGAGGCATCTTTCATTATGTTAAGACTGAATATAATGACAATGCTATTCCAAGACACTGGAATTACTGATTCACATCCACTGTCAAGCAATCCTGCTGTTGATGTGTTTGTTACCCAGACTGAAGTACCCCATTTGAGTGCTGTAATCTCCCACTCCTTGCATCTCTGGTTGGACTGGGAGAAGCTGTTAGATCCTTTTGTAAGTCATGCTCTCTTTGCTCTATTTTCTAAGTTGACATGGCTGTGCTATATTCAACCATGGGCTATGGGCTCAGTCCTAGAAACTGCCCCTTATACACTGGCAACTCTTAGCTCAACTCTCGACAGCACAGTACAGGCCCTTCGGCCCACAATGTTGTCCTGACATTTTATCCTGCTCGAAGATCTAACTGTCCCTCCCATTTAGACCCCTAATTTTCGATCATTCATGTGTCTCTAACATTCACGCGCATGCCCATTTTAAATTACCCTCATTGACTTAAGACACAAGAGACTAAAGATGCTGGAATTTGGAGCAAAAAACAAGCTACTGGAGGAAGCCAGGGAGTACCTGAGGCAGAGGGATAGTGGAAGTTTCGGGTTGAGACCCTGCATCAGGGCAGATTTCATGAGTTGCTGTTTTTTTAAATTTATGATTAGGTTAGAAGTGCTTGATAGCCTGGACACTAGATCCATTTTTCATGTGCAAATGGCACAAAAAAATAAATTTTATTCAGGAATTTTAAAAAAAATCACACAAGCAATGTGCACCAATTGGGAAAGTGTCTCAGGTACTCCAGCTTAGCACTGATATTTACCTGATGTTAACTGCATCTCTACAGCTGGTGCAAGTTTTATACTATGTTTTCCTCACTTGTTGGAAGAAATCAAAGTTTCAGGGTGTGATCTATGGTCTTCAGTTGAATTTTATAATACTGTTTCCAGATGCGCAAGATCCCAAAAGGAAGCCCTGGATCCCATTTTAACACATCGCCCTTGGTACAAACCATCATAGTGCTCTAATAATGTATTTTTACCAAAGTTTTAATTTCTTTCTCAGATTCTGTATGGGCATTAGCACTGAACACAGCACATGTTCAGGGCACCAAAATAAAAATCCAATTTCTAGACAATCATGTGTCATTGACAGTTTTTGGACACAATTCAGTAGCTTACTGAGTTAGTTAATAGCCAATCACATTGCTATGGGTTTGGAATCACATACAGACCAGGCTGAGAAAAAGTACTGGCTAAATGTCCTCAGTGAACCAGATGAGTTTCTAATTACAAGCTGTAATTCCAGTCACTTTCACTGAAACCAGGTTTCTTCAAAAAATCTTGATTTTTTTTTAATTGAATTAAAACTTTCCACCACTGATCATATTGTCTGTGAATTACCCCCATCACATGGATTCACATTGTAAAACCGATTCAGTCCTCATGCATAAGCAATGAAGAATTTCCCACAGGCTCACTTGAATCTGGATCAGGGACTCGCAAATTTGACCAAAATTGGCCAAGGCTGTTTGTCTAGCTCAGCTGATATAGGCACCACCTATTGAGCCTTTCTTTCTCGTGGGCTTGGGATGGTTCAAGTGGAGAGGACCCAGGAAAGAAATTTTACCTTGGTCTTCAATAGTCTACTTGGGCTCAATAGAGTAAAACCCAGTAATCTGATATAGGTTATTCAGAAATCCTGAGGGTTCAGCACCAGGCCCACACATTTCCCCTCGCTCTGCTGAAACTTGCCGGTACCTGGTTCTCGAGCTCCCTTGAAATGCACTGGAACCCTTGTTTAAACCTACTGGGCTCACTGGAAAAATTATTATAACACTATGTTACACCTTAACAAAGTGAATTGTAAGTGTGCTGGGATATTAATAGGAATATCATCCAACAGTCTGGAAAATCTAGCGGTATGCCCACCAAAGCTGCCAGATTACCACCGTATTCTATGCGCGCATTCTCATCCATCTGGTGAGGAGGAGGAGTTGAGAAAAAGTCACATTTAGTTTGCCAAAACAAGTTTTCTTAATTTGACTGTCTGCAGGAAATGCTTAAAGAACATTTATAGCAATGCACAGTTTGTTTTGTTACTCAGAACAGCTTACATTACAAGCCACTGAAGCAAAACACAGCTTTCCTTGCCAAATCTGAAACGTTGCTTGATCACTGAACCTTTGATGAACACAGCTTACACTTCTATATAGCACCTTTCAAATATGCCAAAAGCTGGTAGTCTTAGGAGAGGCAAAGAGGTTTACAGAGAAATTCTAGTGTGTAGGGACTGGGCATATGGCTCAGTTACGGAGCAACGGAAACTGAAGACCCTAAGAGGCCAGAACTGGTGGAGAGCAGAGATCTGAGAGGGTTGTGGGACATGAGATTACAGAGGTTCCAGAATCATTATTTTAAAAACAGATGGGTGGTTTAGAATCAGGGCATTACCAGTCAAGGACCAAACATAGTTCAGGAGTGATGAATAAATAGGATGGCACAAGTTAGGCAATTGCCAACAACAGGTGAGAGTAAGTATATTCATGAAGGAGGTAAGTGGCGGTCAATCAAAAAAATATTGAAATAGTTGAGGTAACAAAAGGTGCGGACAAGGGGTCTTACCAGCTGATCAATAGTAAACCACAATGGGTTATTTTGAAGTACAGTCATCATCAAGGCAAATGCAGCAGCACTCACCAACCACCTCAATTTTAAAAATTGCATCTGGACCCTCCCCCTACCTCTGTAATCTTCTTTGGTCCTACAACTCTGCTTGAGATTTCTTGGATCCAATTAAAATAGTAGTGAAATGAACTAACAGTCAGTCTATCCCGACAGTGTCTGAGGGACTAATAATGATCAGATAAATGGGGGAACACCAATGGCCCTCTGCAAGTTGTACCCAGGAATCTTTTACATCCCTTAACAAAGTGGAGCAGGCAAACTAGTTGCTCTACATCTCACCTGAAGGACTTAGTATCATACTGCAGTGTCAGGGTAGACTACGCAATCAAATAGAAGCTCTTTCTCTGCAGCAATACACAGAGTGAAACATTGTAGGATTCAGGATAGTTAAATGCAGCTGGCTTGGGGTATAATCAGCAGCAGCATTCCATTTTAAAAAGACAATCCTATGAATCTGAAATCATGCACTGCAGCTCGTGCACATTTATCTGAAATACATACCATCAGACTCAAGAACAGCTTCTATGCCGCTGTTATCAGACTCATGAATGGACCTCTCGTACACTAAAGATGAACTTTTGATCTCCAAATCTTGCACTTTGTCTACTTGCAGTACATTCTGTTTTCTTTTTACTACCTCGATGTACTTAAGATCTGCCTGGATTGCACGCAAACAAGGGGTTTTCTCTGTTTCTTGGCACATGTGACAATAATAAACCAATACCAATCATAATAAATGTTAAAAATGATTAAGAATACTTCTATGATTTTTGGTCATTACAGAAAATAAATCAAAGGGAAGTTGATGGGCGTCTGTGTTAGGTACATGGATCAGAATGGTTTAGAGGGATATGGGACAAATGCAGGTAAATGTGACCAGCTCAGGAAGACACCTCGTCGGTATGGATGAGTTGGGTTGAAGGGCCTGTTTCCATCTACAACTCTATGGCTCTATACCCGACCTATTTTAAAATGACTGTGCTAATGGATGGCAGTGATATACTGGGGATTGAGCTCTATTAAGTTTTGTCAGGGGAGCTGTGAGAGGAGTGGGTGAAATCATATGGTGCAAGAAGGTTGAAAAGTCAAACAGCTTCTGAATACACGTCTATGAAACACACTGAATGGAAAAATCATGTATGTAAACAGTTACCTATAGCCATGTAGTTAATAGGATCTGACCCATAATGTGCAGTGAAGCCCATCTCCCAACTATTTATATTACCAGTTGAAGGTAAATAATCTGCGTTCAGATTAAGTTGAAGTGAAGGCTGCAATACCATCACTGAATCTGTAGAAAACAAACACTTTACTTTCAGACCTTTCCACATACAGAACATCACTGATTAATTAGAAGACAAAAGTAAAATAAATATACATGAAAAAACAAGTGCCATAAAAAAGAGTTACAGTAGTCTTTGATAAATACACAACTATTTCAGATACAGTGAGATGTACAAAATATCACATATTTAAAATTTTACATCATTTACAATAAACTTGTAGAGGAAGAAAAAGTTTTTTTAAAAAGGAAAAATCCCACTGGCTGGCTAGTGGCGAGTTAAACCCTGTCCCATTGTGCAAAACAAGACCCCAGTCACGCAATTTCCAAAGATTTGCATTGATTTTGTTTGAACTGCATGTAATAATCTTTTGAACCAGTCATTCTTCAGAATTATTTTGCTTTTGGTCGGCAGTGATGTAGATAGGGATTGAGCTCTCTTAGGTTTTTAGGGGGAGGAGGGGTTGGTATTGAGCTCTTTTAGGTTTCAGGGGGGTGGTTGTGTGTTAAATCATATGGAGGGAAAGGGGCAAATAATCAAATGGCTACAAACAAAACCCAAGTTGCAATGGCAGTCTGTCAAACACCGTTACTGCAAAACAAGAATGCCGCAATGAAAGAATTGAACTTCACTCCCAACTTTACTTTTGTCGATATAGGAATTAAAACTTTTTTTTAAGAGGAGCTGTTCAATACTTACCCAAATAATGATAGACTCTCAACGTCATAGCAAAACACTACCCAAAACCAAGCCCATCTGATTTTGGAGATAAAGAGGGAAGGATACATCAACTATTCTTGCAACTTCCTACAGAACGGACAATTGGACTAGTTCTCCCACTAGCCCCTTTTAGCTTGAGCAAAATCTATGGGACTTCAGGAACAATGAATGATTTGCAACAAGAGTTTGACCAGAGCACTTTGGACTGCATGCAACCAATATCAACCACTGGACAAAATTCTTTCAACCACATTCATGCTGGTCACCACTTAAATAATCACAGAACATTTATTTTTAAACCAGAACATGTTCAGACGTCAACAAGGGATCACCGTACCGAGAACCAACCAAAAATATACACCAGGAGTTCTCATTTATGCTTCAGCCAAACAGGTGACTGCAGACAAACATCCATTGTTGACTGCACATCTTGCACCTCAAGCAAAAATTAGGGCAGGCAGTAAACCCAGGCAGCACTAATCCACAAAGGGCAATTGTGTCAGTTTTTATCTGTCTGCTGCAGGCTGCCTGCTTCACAAAGGGAAATTTGAGAAGGGCAACGCAGGCCCTATCCTGAAAGTCTGCACCTCAGACCTTTATAAAACAATGAGGATCCTTGCACAATGATCAGACCCATTAATGCTTTAAGGAGAATGGCACCAACATCATCTACACAAAAACAAATCTTGGTTACATAAAAGGTCCGTTCAAAACAAGGGAAATCAAGAATGTGGACATTTAGTCTGGCCTACCTAGAGTGTGTCCAGGGATCTGTTTTCTTTCATAAGATATTAAATTTGGGAGCCTGTCACCCAAATTACATGCTAAAGATTGATGGTGACTTCTGCTTTTATTATGGGGAAGGAATTCTGGAAACAAAACCAAGATATTTACTGACGGTTCTCTCTTTTCTGAACCATTAAGATTTCATTGATGGCTGTTTTGTTAACATACATGAAACCATCCCAGCTCAACATCAAGAAAACTGGCATGACTGCCAATAAGTAATAGTAAACAGGATTAAAAATATAAATTGAATTCTAGACCCCTAGAGTTAAGAGTCCAACATTCTATTCTCTTTTCAAAATCCCAAAGGCAGTTTAGAATTTCTTGCTTGCAAGCAAAAAAAAATTCCTGTCAAAGTTTCTGGAATTAAGTGATCCTGGCTACTTACAACATTAATTCTGCAAAACCTAGTGGATACTGCCGGACTCCCAAGTGTTTTTAAAAAAAATTTAAAAACCTCCAAACTGCTCCTTCCAAATACACATTTCTTCAGCGTTTCAGTTCTCAGTGCACAGACTAAACTGGTGTGCCAGACTGCTCACTATCAGTAAAAAGCTTGAAGGAAAACTGACAGCGGGACAATGCTCAACAGGAATTTAGTTATAAAGTTCCAAAAGTACAGGCTTTGAGCTGAATGCCTGTGACTGGTAAGTGTATCCTGTACAGTAGGAGTGTCCAAACTATGGTACACGAGGCCCCAGGCATTTTAAGCTTGATCGTACTTGTTTGCCAGTTTATGATGTTTGGATTTTGTGGATCTGGAGGTTTGGTAAAGTTGGTTCTTGGCACAGTTGCCTCACTGACAAATCCCAAATCAAGCAGATAGCAGCAACAAATTGAGGTAAAAGTGAAGAGGAATTCTCCAGCCTCAAGGAATCACCTAAACATCCCATGAAGCCCAAAAACTTGGACATTCCTGTTGTACAGAATTTAGTACTGAATGTAATAGAACAGTTTTTAGTACACCCTTTACAATATAAATGAACTGAAATATATTTAAAATCATTGAAGTCTTTGAACTGTATCTGTTATGTAAGTTTTTGCTTCCTAGGTTGCTACATGGCTCGATTATATTTGTTAAATGCCACATGAAGGAAATGTTAGTCCTGAAATAAACAAAAGGATAATAACACCATGAGGTGTTTTGTTCACATTTATATAAATAACTGAAGGCTACACTTGCTCAGTTTGCTTAGCTTGTAATATAAAATACTGTAATACTTCACTGCTTCCCCAAATGCTCCCTTTTTGAATATTACTGTGCCATGATTGTAAGCAGATATTCAGTAGCTTTGCAATAAGTACTGTCTGGCTACTTGACTGTGATAGGAGTCAAGGGGTTGCATCACAGCAAGACTGATCATATATTCCCCTTAAGTTTACATGAGTACTTTTCCCAGTAAGAATCAGCCAACAGGAAACCCAACACCTTTGTGTAGAAATCAACTGAAGAAGAACAAATGGAAGAGGTAAGTGGCAAAAGGACTGAGCACAAGAGCTTCTTGATTTGTATGACTCACCACAGTACTTCCCCACTGAACCCAGAGAGGGAGCAAATACTCTTTAAAACTTTTGTATGCTCTTGGTGGGACTGTCGTTTTATTGACTGCTTGTTTACTAATTTACCAGATGCAAAAGTCATTGATGTTGGGACACATCACACTCAAACCTACCTTGCATTCAAGGCCTATGCATAACCCACCCCTGACATGCATTCATCCGATGTTCACACACATCACCCCAACCAATTGAAATGCAATCATCTAATTATAACACTCCCACACACTTTCAAATAACTCGCCTAACCCCTGCAAATGAACTCTTCAGCAGCAAAACTAACTTTATTTTATCCTGCCTGGCACCTAAACCACTGGTACCACCAAATGCTATGTCTGCTGTGATCTGCACTGACTGGGGTTTAAAACTAGGACATTCCTAGCCCACAAGGTTCAGCTAAAAACTGAGATTCTGAGGAAGCCCAAAGTATTAACTGTACAAATAAAATAATAACTATCCCAATTGCATACCACACAATCTATAACCAACTAAGCCCTAGAAAGCCAGAAGCAATTAAATCATCTGAGAGGATGCCTCTTGGTGCTACTGTCCTGTGTATTTACATTCACGATAGTACTTGCTGTTAAACATTATTGGTTATAGTTTCATTTAAAACTGACTAGTAATGGATTGTTGTTGTAATATGAATGCACGATGCAGAATTTAGTTATTCTCCTTGGAACACAGTTGACTGAAGCATTGATCCTCTTGTTAATTAACTACATGCGATTAATAAGGTATGAAGATGGGAGGTTGCCATTGTTTACCCAGTGCAATTCGAAGTATTTTCTTTCCCTTTTTCCTCCTCTTCTGAAGGCCATGCTCATGTTGAGGTAAGAGTTCCACTAGCAGCTGTCACCTGAGTGCAAGCCTACATAGTGAGTGTTGGCAGGCTATTTCACTGTGGAAGAGCATTGGAATTGTCCTAATCTTATAGAAGCATCTCGTCTCCCAAGCCCAGTCCAGAATGGCTCACCAGACAGGGGTCAGGAGAAGCACACAGTCCTGGTATTTCTGTTCAGTGACCCAGGGACATGCAGAGTTGAACAACATTGAGATATTAACAGCACTGCTTCACTTCTTGACCCATCTGGGCACCTAATAGAAGCATTCTTAGGATATGGGGAAGGTGAGGAACTGTTGGTAAGGCCAATATTTATTGCCAATTGTAACCAAGGTCAGGGTCAACTATCTTCTTAAATTGTGATGCAGTTTGGTTCACATGAAGTTTTACCCAGCCAATTTAAAAGGGCAATTAGGAGAAGGCCAGATCAGGTAAGAATTTCCTTCCCTGAAGAATTTGAGTGAATCAAATCATTCATTGATATAATCCAGTAGTTTTAATGGTTATAACTGGTTATTTTTAAAATTCCAATTTCAGTAAACTGAATTTAAACTCCTCACCTGTAATAGTGAGACTTGCATTCAAGTCTCTCGACTACAGGCCCATTGCACTTTCGGTGTTTTACCCACAATACCATACCCAACAGAAAGGAAGCCAGTGCTTGTTAAATAGGAGACTAAACTGGAGATATTTGGTTGTTTGTCAGGAAGATGGTGGGGAGTGGGGCGGGGGGAGGTAGGGTTGAAGGGAGTGGAAGCAAGTTATTCCCTTAAAGGAATAGACATTTGTGGTTCCCAAAACGGAGAGAATTTTTTTTGTCTCTGGAAGCTCTTCTGCATTGTTGGGCATTGGATTGATCCAAGTTAGTCAGAAAGACTTCAGTCTTTGTTTCTATTAAGAATGCTGCACTTAAATTGCTGGGTTTAAGCCAGCATTCTCAGTGAGAGACTTGAGTGGTAACAGGACGAGTCTAGAGTGAAAATATACTGATTGAGATATGCAAATGTATAAATGGGGAAGATCAGAAATAGCTCTAGATTGCTGAAGTGCTGGTGCTTATGACTTTACTGGAGCATTTCACATTGGGAACAATGAAATTGCAAGTTGAGCTCCGAGGAATTGACAGTGAATGAAGTTCCCATGACCTGTAAAACTAAGCTAAAGGCATTTCCCTGCATGCTGTTTGTTTCAATAAGCATTTTAGTAGTTATGTAATGATTTCTCCACTGAAATGAAAATTAAATGGGGTGGAGAGTGGGTTTGAATTTCTACATGACACTCCCCATCTCCCACTGAACACTGGCAGAAGTGATGTTAATACCAGGGATAGTTCCCACTGTTCCTGCAGGAGCTACAGAGAACCTCTGCTGAAAATTTCATTTGTTTATGATTCAGAATCCTGCACATATACTGTCATTTCACTTTTAAACATTCAGCGTTTCTGCTGATGTGATATTCATAAAAAAGTTTCTTTTTCTGAGGTATCGCCACCAATACCAGGCTTGTGAGTGACATTTCTTTACTCAGAGTAGAGGACTGTGCCACCCTTGGCAAATGGTTACTTTCCAAGCCTTGGTAGCGATACCAGCAGGCTGACTGACCATGGGACAACTTGCCACCAAACCCAATCTTGCTCTCTTCACAGATTCCCACCCAGCAGGGATCAATGGTTAACAGGGCTCCTAGCAGCAGCAAATTAAGGACAGACAGCCTGATCAAATCTACGACTACTTTGTTCTAGCGGCTCAAAGACAGAAATGTGATCTCTTTAGCTAAATTATTGCAAGCGAACAGTATGAATTGCTGTTTGGTTTTCCTTTATGGTGGCCACGTATTTTACACCTTCATGATATACCAGGAATACCAACATGAAGACCAATCAACCCCAAAGAATTTTGAAACCCTTAAACTTAATGATGGAATCATTTGCACTGACCTTTGCACCCAAACTTCTAATGTAAACTTCCAGAGCCACAAAAATGATAAAAGCCACCTGTTTATCTCATTTTTTCATGCTAGTAAAACAGCTGGAAATTATCTGAATTATATTATAAAGCAACTCCCTGTGCTCAGTTAATGATTTAAGGACTATTTTGTGCAAACAAGATTCCCATACTGGTTATACCTGTACTTTCTTATCAGCAAACTTCAGTGATAACTGACACAGAAAAGTTCCTTATTGATTTTCACAAAGGCTCGCACATAACCTCATTCCTTCCTCAGTCACGCAGAACAGCATGGTTGCAGGTTTAATCCCTGCTCTTTGCCGAGTTAAGCGCATTTAACCAATGCAGAGGAATAATCAATAAGCCAATAAGATGAAGTATGTTAAGATCAGAAGCAGTAATGGTTAAATTGTATGGTGCTCCAAGAAGATCATACTGAGAGACATTCAAGCATCAGGGATAATGCAAAAATAGGCTGGATATCAAAGGCCCGAGTAATGAAGAGATACTAAAGAAGTGCAGGGCTTTTAGCCTTCAAAGGAATTCTTAGAAACGTGATCTTAAATTGTGTGGAAAATGGCAAATCAGAAACACTTGCTTCAAATAAAATTGTCTAGCATCAGACAAGCAGGAACATTAATTTGCAAAATCTACCCCATTGTGTTAACAGAGTACATTCAACACCGTCGGACTAAGTGATCCTCAGATGAGGGGAGGGGTGGTCATAAGCCACCCTGGCTGTACATAACTACATTTGTATTCTTGAATGCCCAAGACAGGGGACCTTTGTCCACTCCTGGGTATGCCCTCACAGAATTCCCAGAATTTGTGGGGAGGTGGAGAAAAAAGTTATTCTCCTGTATTCTCCAGGTCAATGATATATTGGTACTTAATGGATAACTGTCTGGGAAAAGGAAATATAGCTATCAAGGTACCAGGCTGTATTAAAAAAGTAGTCCAACCGTTAAAAAAATAATTTAGCAAAGCGCAAAACCTGTTCTTGCACCTTTATATGATTTGACCCAGACCATTGCTACATTTTCTACTTATTTCACACAGCCCACTATTGGATACCCATACAAAATTTACCATTTTTCTTTCTAAAAGTTTAAAACTTTTACATGTTCTATAGAAAGTTCAGTGAACACAAGCCCATTGAAAGGTTTAAGTGCAAACCCTGAGCTTTGTTGAGAAGTGTGAATGGGCACAGGACTATGAACCCAGGACTGCGAATTTCAAGGCTGGAGGCAAATCGTCTTCATTCACCAATTCAAGGCAACCATTCTAAAAGGAATGTGGGATCAACCCTTATAGACGAGCAGAAACCAGTCTGTAAAGGGAAGATGGAAAGGAGAAAAATGTAAATTAAAAGGTAAAGATTAACCAGATACTTATTACATCTTTCTTTATAAATTATATGTTTTTATTTTCAACAATCAAATGACTCCTTTTCACATAAATTCTGTGGAAGTGAATTTTACTCTGTTATCTCAAATTTTTGGGAAGTGTGAATTCCGGAAGGGCAAATTTCCGTAACCCAAATGGCCTTAACACAGGGGTCGCCTGTATCTTGAGAGGAAATATCTTTTTCCCTCCAAAGAGTTCAATAGAGGGCACAGATTTGAGGCAATTGATTGCATCATTAAAGGGAACTTGAAGTATTCTTTTACCCAAAGGATTCAAGTCATTCAAGTTTCCCCACCATCTACAAGTCACCTGCAGTTTTATAGACTTAAA
>JARFYF010000069.1:6949271-6965956 GCA_030265395.1 Rhina ancylostomus
ATCAATCTTTAATGACGTCACTTAAATTTCAGTAAAGTGTAATAATAGATATGCAAAATTATCATTCAATTTCCACTTGACCTATGATATTTACTTAACAAGATAATAAACTGAAAAGGCCTTGACCTTCAAAATTTAACTATTATGCAGACTTCCATGTCAACACTACTGGTGGAGTATTCCACAGGAATTAGTCACACAATATTAAGGTGTATTAGCTTAAGAGCAATTCTTCCTGAAAAGCCAAGTGATAACGTGGTAAAACTGTGATTAATAACATATTATTCAAATAACATGGTGTAATCCATGAGTAAGTTGCTGGTTCACTGTGACAGCTTTGAATGCAAAGCTATTTATATTTAAAAAGGGTTTTTCATTTCAGATGCATAATGTTTGCTATTAGAGCCACTGAATTCAAATGCTGCACATAGATTTACATTTTGTTGCAACACATTATCATTACTTCCAGTGATATTACCGAATGATTACATGCTGCTTCTGCAATCAAAATGTCAATAACATCACACTATTGCCAATTTCTTAAAATACTCAGATTAATATCCTTTTCTAGGCCAATCCTAATTTGTAATCAGCTTCCAATTTCACAATCATCCATGTCTGATCTCCACCCAACACTTCTTTCAGTCCATTCCAAGGTCAAGAAATAATCCTGTGGATCACAATGGCCACTAATTACTATATGCTTAGTACATCTCAAGCACACAGGATTTTCCATAACAGTGCTATGCTATGGTACTCTCAAATCCTGATTAAAAAGTTATTATTTAGTCTACAGGGTTAAGTAATTCCTTATGCTATTTTACTCTTCTTTCTTCCCTACTCCTTTATCAGTATTAATTCCTCCTAGAAAATACTCATGTCATCAGGCTTTCCATACGCTGTCCAGAGCATTTTTTTAAAAATATATACATAAATCTAATTTTTCACATGGTGGTTAGACCATCAACGAGGACAGAAAATTTCAAGTTCCAAAGTCGATTTCAAATTGAACACAACACTTAACACTATCACACTGAGTGAGCGCTCCATTGTCAGATATGGATTTATTTGAGCTGGTAAACCAATGCCCTATCTTTTGGGATAACAGGTCTCTGACACTATTCAAAGTGGACCACGGGAGCTTCTCTGATGTTCTGACCAACATTTGTACCTCAGCTATCTGATCAGGTATATCACTGTTGCTTGTGGAACCTTGCTGCTCTGAATTTGAAGTGCAATTCAACTACTGCAAAGTTAAGAGAGGTGCAGAATTCATTGAACATCATAACTGAAGACAACTAAACCCTATACTCAGTGCCTAAACAAGCACACTTCCCAAAAGATACAAGTCAAGGATTTCTTCTCTGACACTGACTGCAAATCAGTTATCCCATTTCAGACTAGGCTATCTGTATAGTTGTACACTGATCTAATGGGGTAGCTACAAAACAGTTTATTTAAAAATTATTTTCCTTAAACATGCAGCTAGCATACAAGCAGCAATGTACCTTTCACAGTCAATTTACCACAGTAATTGTAACACAAATAAAATGATGCTATTAGCATCCATCTGTCACATAAAAAGGTGTAAAATTCCACAGCATATGCTGGGTCCCTTCTCATTTGCAAATGGATAACTGGCATCCTTCACTGTTGGCTACAATTCACAGAGTCAGGGATCATTAACTTAAACCAGTCTAGACACTTGAACACAAATGGTAGCACAGTGTGAAATAAAATGTCCAAGTAAGCAACAAGGTTGTTTATATCAGAAATGTTAATTTTATAGAGGTGCCCTTGAACACTTAATACAAGTGGTTTTAAAAAAATGTAACACTATCTTTACAAATGTATCTTTGTAATCCAAAGCTTCTGATTATGATGTTACTTGACCACAGCCAAGGAATGAAAAGGTCTGAACAAGGTGAAAATGCAAAGATGTATGGTTAATGAAAAGTAATTCCCCTGCTAATTCTGAGGATATTTGAACCATGCAGCAGCTCCCAGACACTTCACACAGTCTGCTGGAATTCCTCTGACTTAATCATTTTACCAGCTGCTCTCAAAACCTCCTCACCTCTCTCCTTAAATCCTTTACCCTTCTTCCAAGGCGGCACCCATTGTTTTACTTGCTTTAATATAAATTGCTCTGTAAAATGGAGACAGAAGAGGGACTGCAGACACTGGGAATCTGGAGTAACACACAAAATACTGAAGGAACTCATCAGGTCAGGTAGCATCTATGGAGGGAAGTGGAGTCGACATTTTGGGTTGAGACCTTTCATCAAGACTGTCCTTTTCCCTCTATAGATGCTGCCTGACCTGCTGAGTTACTCCAGCATGTTAAGTGTTGCTCTGCAAGATTCTGTTTTGTAATGACCAAGTGCTAAAGAAATCTAATTATGGAACTATGCAAGTTTCAGTTGAAAATAGAATCAAAAGATGGCAGAAGGTTCCTTATGACTGAAACTTGACATAGCTGGAGCTGTAGGTGGGGTACTGGCTCATTATAATTAGGGTTTGAATTCATGCTCGACTGACTGGATTATAGTGGCTGTATGTTCATTGTACGAAATGAGTCTTAACATAGCTTGAAATGGACACGGCCTGTAGCACAAACATATCATCTTCTGTTATACTTAGAGATCACAGTTTGATGAGTGGTGGAACGGTGCATACAAGTGCTCTTCTTCATTTAGCATTTAAGACAGTATTGGGACAGTACAGATTAATGGGGATGCCTGGAAGTGTTCTGTTCCCTAATGCTAATTTCCCCCCCCCTCCTTTAAAAAAGTCATTTTTATGGACAAATATCCAAAGGAAACAAGGTAACTAGGAATGGCCACAATGCAAATAGCTATTAAAGTGAGCCACCCAACAGCTGCTGGAACCTGAGGCAGAATAGACCAAATATTACTCAGTAACAAATGATTCAGCTCCTGCCTCCTTAATGCATCTCTACCAACAACATCAAGAGTATAATGGAATGCTCTCATTCAACACTCATTCAATGTAACCACAGCAGGATGGATGTACTGCAGCAATTCAGCAAGAATTCAATTACACCTCCCAAACTAAGGACCTTCACCTCTATCATGGGCAGCAGGTAATTGGCAACAAGTTTACCTCCAAACCAGGACAACTTAGAAATATAATTGGAAACAGTGATAATCAAGGAACAGCAAAGTTGTGTAACTCCCAGCTGAACAGCACTGTGAGGGCAACTTTACTACATAATTTAAAATACCTGAAAGGGCATACTACCATTTTGAGGCAACTATGGAAGGCTTATAATTGTCAACTAACAAAGTTCACAGCAGGAGAGTAAAGCACAAGCTCACTCTGTATGTTGACCCAAAGTCCATTCCTACACATGCCGAAAGTGCTGTTCAGAGATTCAAGAAATATTTCCCTTCATCTACTTAAGGGCACAGATCTTTATTTAAGTTGCTATAATATGGTCCCAAAAGCAGATTCAGCCTATTGGAGGTATTGCTGTGGGGACTTGGGGGGTGGGGGCAGTGTTAAAATTAGACAAATATCCTGGGATAATACTCAATAGTTACACGGCAGCCTTAATAAAAGAACTGACAGTAGGTCACTGGCCTGTCTCTCTTCCCCTCCCACAATAATTGTGAAATGTTGGCTCACAGGAGCATACAAACTCTCATTTCATCAATCAACACATGACCATTTAGTAAATGTGCTGTTGCATAACTTCACGGTTGCTTGTCAGGGAAATTCACTCACTGCTACGCCTTGCTGCTTCGGGACACTCATTTTATCCTTGCTGACCACAAATTAACCTTCAGTATGATACTGTCAGTGTACAATCTTTTCCTTTATAAATGCAACTGATTATTACAATACTGTTCTATGATTATATCAAGGTGGCTTCAACCAACAGGGAATAAAAACCTTTGCAACTGACTGTCCCAAATTTAGGTCTGTGTCCCAGTTTAAAAATGGCTCTAGGGTTTCTAAGAACACTCATCACCTTATAGAATATATCAATCGACAGACTGCTAGGATGGCTGCAGATCATGTTTCACAGCTAAAATGCAGCAGTGAACAATGGAGAACCTGAAGCCATCAAATCAGTTATCTGTTGGGAAAAAATAAGTAATCAATCAAGACGAGGCTGGCTACACACCTCCTGCTTAAACCTTTCATCCGTAAGTCAGTGGCCTCTATTTTTAACCCAAGCAATGGTAAATTAGAGGTGCATCACTCTTGCAACAGCTCAGCAAATTAATTTGATGGTGAATGCAATTTAACACATTTACAGCTTAGGAAGAAATTAAATGCAAAATGATAAATGATGTCAGCAACCAACATATATATTTCTCCTCTTTTGTACAAAGAAACCATTTAAAATTGGATCCTCTTTGCCCACTTAAGCCACATAATTTTAATTTGGGGAACTTGGCAACTCTCCAATTCATACAGATCAATGCAAACAAGTCAGTGACACTACAAACCGGCCGCACTATCAATTTCAAGTAGGAGCAGACATAACAGAACAAGTGTATTTACCAAGCTACGAAATCAATGCACACACTCACATTCCAAACAAAGGAATGGATCGTTTGCAGCAAGGAATCTGACATTTGGAGAATCACCTCCAACATGCCTTGTATTGCTAACGTGCAAATCTGAAAAACAGATTTTAAAAAACTGAGTGCGGGGCAATGCATTGGTGCATTAATTGCAAACTATAATGGAAAAAAAATGTATTAGCAATTGCAATCATTCCTTGCCCAGGGTATCTTGTCCAGTGACATAACCACCGGCCGCCATCTTTAAATCCAAGATGGCGGCGCACCACCGACCCTCCGCAACAATAGAAGGTAAAAAAAACGCAGCGTCTCTTCCGCACAAAACACACTTTCTAAGTTCTTTTTTCCTCAGACATCGACGCCTTTTGCGGTAAGGGTCAGGCCCGGAGGCAGAGGGCGGTTTTTCTGAGGGTTTTTTTTTTGTCTTGCTCCCTCCCTCACTTACTTGCAGCTCGGCTTTTTCCGCCTCCCACCGCGCCTTCTCCATCTCGAGGCGCGCCCACTCGTGCTGGTTGATGTGCAGGATCCCCGGCACCGTGTAGGCGTCGGGCTCGGCGGGGTTCTCCGTGGCGACCTTCTCCAGCGGGGCCGGAGCCGGGGCCGGGCTCGGGCAGCCCGCGTTGCCGCCCGCCGAAGCCATGGCGGCCGCCTGCCCGTCCATTCTCCAGCCTGTCCCCCTGCCAAATAGTAGGAGCCCCGTTGGCTTGGCTGCGGCGCGCCTGCGCAGTGGCGGCGCTGCGGCAGACTTCCTGCCAAATAATGCGCCGCCACAACATCCTCTGCCTTGAGCATTGAAACAAGGGAGAGGAAGTATCTTTGTGTGTGTGTGAGTAGCCCAGCAGGGTCACCCCCACCGAGACAGACATCAATTGCTGCTGGAAGATCATCAGTTCCGCGAAAGATGCTCTTTTGGTCTGCCCGAGCAATGTGAAAAGCTGCTGGAGGCACTCAGCGGGTCAGGCGGCATCTATGGAGGGAAATGGGCATTGGACGTTTCAGGTCGAGACCCTTCATCTCGACTGGCACTTGGTCTGCCCGAAATACAGTGAGGTGTCCGTAAGGGAATGCTGCCGGCTGGCCTGTTCCAGGTTGCAGGAGTGTGTGTGCTGAGGGATTCACTGAAGTTTTCCTTGTTGACCCTCACCATAGAAAGCATCATATCCGGATGCATCACATCTTGGTACAGCAACTGCTCTGCCCGAGACTGCAAGAAACTGCAGAGAGGTGTGGACACAGCTCAGCGCATCACGGACACCAGCCTCCATGGACTCTGTCTACACTTCCTGCTGCCTTGGTAAAGCAGCCAACACAATCAAAGACCCCACCCATCCCAGACATTCTCTCTCCTCCTCCTGCCATTGGGCAGAAGATACAAAAGCCTGAAAATACGTACCAGCAGGCTCAAGGACAATTTCTATCCTGTTATAAGATCATTGAATAGTTCCCCTGTATGATTAGATAGACTGTTGACCTCACAATCTACCTCTTTATGGCCTTGCAGCTTATTGTCAGCCTGCACTGCACTTTCTCTGTAACTGTAACACTTTATTCTGCATTCTGTTATTGCTTTTCCCTTGCACTACCTCAATGTACTGATGTGGTGAAATGATTTGTATGGATGGCATACAAAAGAGTTTTTCACTGTACCTTGGTACATGTGACAATAATAAGCCAATTTACTAACTCATTGGTCTTCCAGCACAGTAAGATGTCCATAAGGGAATGCTACTGGTTGGCACATTCCAGGCTGCAGGAATATACGCTGAGGGGTGCAGCCAACACTAAGGTTCTATGGGGAAGGATCACAGTCTAGGGTCCTTCCGCTACTGGAAATGGGAAGGCTGAATCGGGTAGGGAAGCCACTCAAACATTGAAAGGGTGTATCACCCCAGAGGACCACGAGTGGAAAAGGTGCTATGGTTTTTAAAAAAGTGTTAACACTACTGAATGTATTGACCAAATAACACTGAGAATGTAGAAAGTTTTTGCACTGTGTTTATATATATTAATATAAAATGTTTAGTTTTGAAATAAAAGTCTCCTGGGTGATTGACCTGTAATGTGTGAAAGGTGCATCTGCTTTCTTCAGTTGGCCCTGAGGTAGATCTCATCATTTTCCAAAGCTTTTTTTCTCCATGGTTATTGAAGCAGATTTCAGCAGTTGCTACAGTTATATAGCAAGATGAAGGAGGGTCAGTGTATTTTTACTTTTGAAAGTCCTGGTGATTGGATTCTTGGGGAAAATAAAAAGTTGATTTGGATTCATCCAAGAGTGGGAATTCTGATTCTTGGATGCAAAAGCACTTGAAGCAAACTCAGCAGAGCCAAATAAATACACACTACTTCTTCAGTTTGCCCTATGTAGCTGTTCCTGTGCTGGGATAATGAGGCAAACCTGACCAGTACACCCAGATGTGTAGCAGTGAACTTGTAAATTATTATCATGGTAGTATGTGAATTCTGCCAAGTCTGTCTCTTCTCTTTTGGAGGGATATACAGATGGTAAAATCATTTGTGTTTCACATTTTTGAAAATAGAAGTTTGAAGATTTTCAGCTGCATTTTCTAGATTACAATTACTACCATAAATCTTAATTCACTGCAAAAGTGCTTTGGGACACCTTGAGAACATGCAAAGTGTTTTAGAACTGCAAGTTTTTTGGACACCTGAGTGAATCAAAGAACATGGGGATCACGTGGTGATTTGCATGAGTTGGAAGATCAACCTCATTGAATCTTCTCTGTCATTCACTAAAATCAACCCAGATCATATTGAATGATAGAGCAGTTTCCAACAGCTGTCATGCCTACACCTCCCTTTTTTTTTGCTTTTTAATGATGACACATGTATTTAATATGCTTTCCACCTCCTAGCATTCTCCCCTGCCATCAACTAAAATGTTTTTGCTTTTCCCATAAAAGATTTTGATTGTTGCTGAGGTACCTTTGCTAATTGATGTGGTTCAATATATATAGTATTATCAGAGTACTTTGGAGCCTTGTCCTGTCCAAACTGCAGCAAGTTTAATCGGATATTGTTGAAGAAAAGAAATCCTGGCATTTTAATCTTCCTCCATTTCATTGCTGAAGTACCATTATACAGCTGCTGTACAGCTGCTCCTCATTGCACTAAAATAAATATATAGAACAATTATAGCTGGGAAGGAACTGTTCAGTCTGCTAGGTCAAACTGGCTATATGTAAGCTTGTCCACTTCCATGTCTTCTGCCCATAGAGAAATGAGATAGCATGACTTAATGTAGAAATTAATTGGCTTCTCTCCAATCAATCCAGGTTTCGTGGTCATTTGTGCATATCCTATAATGCACAGAGATCACCAACAAAACCTCACATCTGGGACTACTGTTGTGACTGAAGCACTTGAAGGAGAGGTGGAACAAACTGTCTCACCATAATTTAAGGTAAACAGCTTTCTATATTGTTTTTTGAACAATTAAGCTATCCTCCCAGCTTCAATTCTCTGTCTGCTAAGTCAACAAAGCAATTATCAGAGTGCTACAATTGCATCCCTGTACTAAAGTGGGGGCACTCAGCTCCTGAATATTACCCAGTTACTCTTTCTGAGACATGTACACATGGCCATCAGGTAAGATGGCATTGAACAATACCCTCCATGGTTGAATATTCTGCCAATGTTGTTTGGGTTCTCACATAAAGAATGGGAACTTGAGCTGGGTGTCAGAGAGCATACATCTCCAGATCAGTTATTCTGGAGGTGGGCAGGGGAAGATTTCCAACAATGAAGAATCTGGGATTTTTATTTAGTTGTTCTGGATTAGCAGAATGTGTGGAAGGACATGGTATTATACAAGATGTTTAAAAACAAAACTTCGATGAGACAATATAACTGTGCACTTTTCTTTCTCAATTAGTGCTCCATCTCATCAATACATCTTACTAGCAACTTACTAGTTGGACAGGACTGCTGCATTACAACAAGTGTTCTGACGAGCATTCATCCCTCAGTGAGTATCACCCGAGTCAAGGTATAGAAACTAGCTTCACTTTACAGGAAGACAGGCCATTTAACGTCACAAGCCTTTTCAACAGTTCAGTGAGAACTGTGACCATACACCTATATTTTATCTGTGCCACTTAACATTTTTGCTTCATAAAAATCTTATCAACGTCACAACTGAAACTAGCAATTGCCCCACCATCAATTGCAGTTTTTGGAAGAGTTTTATTTTAACCATCCTTTGATTGTAGAATTGTTTCCCAGTTTAATTCCTGAAAGGCTTGGCTTTGTTTTTTAAGCCACATCCTACTTAACGTAGATTGTCCCACCAGAACTCAAAGACCTAAGCACATAATCCAGGTTTACATTGGAAGATAGGGACATGGGCAAATCGCTACAGCACTGGCACTTATTATAGTTTATTCCAACCTTGTACTGTCAGCTTTCAATGAGCATCAAATGGATCCCAGTTAGATAGTACATTGTTCTCTCACAGTAGAATTTGTCTGGAATCTTTACGTTGGTAAAGCTTTCTGAGGCACTTCACTGGACATAATCTTGACACCAAGTCACATAGGACTCATGAAGACAAATGGCATAAAGTTGATTTTAAGTAGTATCTTAAAGAAGTTTAGAGGCATAAATGTTTACCAAGGAATTCAAGAACATAGGGCCTAACCAGCTGAAGTTGTGACCGCCAGTGGTGCACCAATGAAAATTGTGGGTGTGCAAGAGGACCTTACTGTAGCATTCACAGAAAATTGAGAGGCAGAAGGAGAGTATAGAGGGAGTACAGTCTAATATAATACATTTGGGAAGTTTATTCATAACTTCTGAATAAAATGTTATTTTAAAACAGGTAGGGTGGAAGGGAATATAAAAGGGTTGTTCTTAGTCTTGGCTTAGAACTTGCATTCAGACATCTGAGTCAAAATAATATTTAAGCACCACCCCATGAGCTCGTAACCTAGGCAAGCATCCTACTGAAATTTGGTCAGCCACTTGTCCTAAAGCTGTTGCATTTTGAATGAGACCTAAACCCATCAGCCTTAGGTGCATGTGAAAGATTCATGGCACTATATAAAAAAGTGGTCCCCAGTGTCCTCTCGATCAACATTAAGAAATGAGATCATCTTGTCTTATATTGCTGCAGACTGTAGGAACGTGGTGCACAAATTGGCTGCTGAGTTTTTCTACTGTAACAGAGGCTGTACTTCAAGAAGTAACAGTAGAATCTTTGAAATGTCCTGGGGCTGTGTACTCTTTCTTCCCTTGGTTGTAGACAGTGTTATATGGTCTGTCTGCATCTAACCATATCATCTGCCAAGACATTTCACTTTTGTCTAACCCCTTGAAATCTTGGAAACAGTGACAGCCAACATCTTGGGCATTTGTACTGATGCCAAGGTCTAATCTCATTCTTTACAGAATAAAATGGTTTCATTGACAAGAATTTGCACACAGAACAGGTAATGCATGTGTTTTTAGATTGCTTGAATGAACGAAACAATCTATACATAGTAAAGTCCTACAAACCATGTTGAAAAAACTGAACAGGTCATCTGAATATCTTAAAGTTTTTAAGGAATAAATATTAGCCTGTATGCCAGAGAGAACTTTCCTACTCCTCTTTACCTTCACCTGAGAGGAGAGACTGGATCTTGGTTCAATATTTTATCAGACAGTGATAGTAGAGTCCTCCCCCAGTAGACTGGGCAACACTTTTTCCTGAGTCAGTATCAAAATAATTCAAAGATGATCCAATCATTGTTGGATCAAGAGTACCAACCTAGGTTTGGCTTCAAGATAGTGAATTTCTGACTCGAGGCTCTCAAACAATTGTTGAAGAAGTCTGTATCCTTTAATAACTGGAGTTTTGGTCAAGGATGGTATCGTATCTTGGTACAAATAAAATCAGTGACAGCACTCAAATTTATTTTTATGCAGCAGCCTAAAGATATTCATTCCTTAGAGCAGAAATCCATACCCCTATCATGTGTACTGGTTCCTGATATTTATACGCAAGGCTTTTGTGGTTAGAATTTTCTAATGTTTCATACTTACATTTATATAAAATTATAGTCATCTAGATCCACTCAGTATGCCATGCAGTTTCCTAAAGTTAAAACAAAGTCATAGTTCCTGAGAAATCAAAGGCCTAAGCCCTACAGTAGAGGATTGAAGATGGCTGAGCATAATCCAAATGGGCCAGTGGATGCCAAGCTTACAATTTAAAAGGGTGTTAATTGTCGGAGGAAAGGGAGCCTGAAGCAGGAGTGAAGCTACACAGTTCACAAGTCCAGGAAAGCAAGAGAGCAGGACAATACCCCATCTCTGACGGAATGCAGAAGCAGAATAGGAAGAGGATATGGAATGTTCAAAGAAATAGCAGGAAATTTCAGGAGAGCAATACCCACGATGGCGTTAAGGATGCAGAAAAAGGGAGATCAAAAAACTTCTTGTGGTTGGAACTAGATAAGTTCCATTCCATGGGTCTTCAAAGATATGTTCTATGTTCTTCATAAAAGTTTCTTTTTTTGTTTTTAGATCCATTCAAGATGATACATTCCTGATGAATTAATTGCAAATATAACTTGTCCAGGAATCAGGAACCTGATGCAGTCGTTACTTTTATAAAGTCAAAAGGCAACAAGAAATTATTTATGAAAAGCTGCTAATTGAACTAATTGAACACCAACACCCCCGAAATCATAAGTAGCACAATGCGGATTAGTTTATGCCAGATGCTGCTGACTGGGGCAATATTGATTAATCTGGTGGTTCTTTACTATGTCTCCAGAACCCAACAGCAAATGCTGAAGCACAAAGAACCAGGGAAAGCTATCTCTCGGAGGCTGTCACTTTCACGAGTCACTGGAATTACAGTTCTGATCAGAGAGTTTGAAGACTTTGAGAATTGGGTAGTGGGCGTTGCGCAGTCCTTCATGAAGGAAAGGCCAGATCAGCCCATTGTGGTGGTGGCTGACAAACTACCCTACCCACCATTGGACCTGCCTGAAAAGCGAAATATTCAGGTGGTCATGTTGAAAGCATCTCCTGATCAGCCACACTATGTCATTAGACCTGAATTTTATATCAAGACAGAATACACCCTTCTGGTGCCAGATGGGGTACAGTTGGACTCAATTCAGCAAATTGACCACCTTCTTCAGGAATTTGAGTCCAACAAAGAGAAGGTCCGAATGGTCGCAGCCCCTGTTCAGCCTTCTGGAATGTTTCAATGTCTAAACTTGCGGGTTAACCTGAAGGAATGGAGTGCAGTTTACAGCCTCTCTGCCAGTCAGATTTGCGATGCCATCGGTGGAGATACTGTGGTTCTTCTTCGGACCGAAGACTTGTTCAACCTCTCTCAGCCTATGCTGAGGCCACTCATGACCTCCCTCTTCATTCAGTCTTCACTGCATGGCTGGAGAGTGAAGACAGCAGAAAATGTTGTTTTCTCTTCATACCACCGCTCTCTGTATATGTCAGCCCACAACCAATGGAAGGCTGACAACCATGCAAAAGCAAGGTTGGCTCACCTCTTCAAAGACTTTGGCATAAAACGTGTTGTCCAGGCTGATGGGAAGGAGCACTGGTACGGATGCAACAAAGACACTCCTCGCTGTTTTGGCACTGTGCATGACGACACACCTGAATACCTGTATCAGAACAGGTGGACTCCGCCTTGCTGCCTCAAAGCCTTGCGTGAGACTGCCAAATATGTCATAAAGATCTTGGAATCCTCAGGAGTCCGCTACTGGATGGAGGGTGGCACACTACTGGGAGCAGTCCGTCAACAGGACATCATTCCCTGGGACTACGATGTGGATCTTGGAATTTACTTGGAAGACGTGGAGAAATGTGAGTTACTGAGGAGTCTGGATTCTGGCTCAGTTGTTGATGAGAACGGCTACCTGTGGGAAAAAGCAGTGGAAGGAGACTTCTACAGAGTTCAGTACAGCGAAAGCAACCACTTGCATGTTGACCTGTGGCCCTTCTATGCCAGAGAAGGGATCATGACCAAAAACACCTGGATGGATCACAAGCAGGACGTTGAGTTCCCCGAGCACTTTCTGAAGCCACTCGTACCCATGCAGTTTGCTGGAATGACTGCTAATGCACCCAACAATCATAGGCGTTTCCTAGAATTGAAATTTGGGGAGGGGGTCATTGAAAACCCTCAATACCCAAATCCTGCAAAGAAAAGATTGGAGAAGGTAGACTAAATGGAGGATATTGGGTATCTCAGAATGACAAATGCAGCAGTTACATGAGGGGCTACAGATGTTAGAATCTTTTGAGAAGTGCTCTTGCCATGTAACGTGATATCCCACATATTTGTTTCTTCTTAGCAGTTTCCTGGGAGGCAGTTCCATGATCACTGTCTGGCCTTTCTTCATATACAAATGCAGACAGTCATGGTTGAAGGGTTGTTGGGAGGTATTGGGGTTTGAACCCAGCCTTATCCTATCCCTCTGTCTGTTATCCTCATGCATGCCTTTCCTAACAGTAAATGCTGCATCTCGACAGCTGAACACAGCGTAGTCAAACATAAAACCTGACCTTCTGACTCATTAATACATCAAATAGTGCATTTGCCCACAGTCTTGATGGAAAGGCGATGCTTCATCCCTTTAAATCTATAGAATAAGACTATGGATTGAATAAACAAATTGTGGGATATAAAGAGACATATCTGCACAAAGAGGACCATGTTACAAGTGGATATCTCAAGACTCCTAACCACAGTTTATAAGGAGTTATCTAATAGGACTGAAAAAATATAGCAACCCAATGTTATAATGTGTATGCACATCTTGAAATGCATCGAGCACTAGAGGGTGCTCTGTGACAGTGCAGGGTCTGTGTTGTCCCAACCATAGTTAATTTTCTGATGTAATACTTAAAACCTGCTGCTAGAATTGTACATCCACAAATTGTACATCCACAATTTGATGAACTAAACCATTGCTCAATAAATGCTGTTTCAAGTCCAAGTATTTTTGTCATTTATATGCATGAGGCTTTAGCCATTCAGTTTCTCCAGCTTTACTCTGAATTTCACAACACAGTTCCAGTTTAAATAGTGCATTTAAACTTTATAAAGGCTTTATAAGATGGTGGTCAGATTGCATTTGGAATATTGTGAGCAATTTTGGGCCTTGTATCTAAGAAAGGATGTGCTGGCCCTGGAGAGGGTCCAGAGGAGGTTCACAAGAATGATCCATGATCCCAGGAATGAAAGGCCTAACATATGAGGAGCATTTGATGTCCCTGGGCCTGTATTCGATGGAAGTCAGAAGGATGAGGTAGGTTCTCATTGAAACCTACTGAAAGGCTTGGATAGAGTGGACATGGAGATGATGTTTCCATTAGGAGAGTCTAGGGTCCTAGGACATAGCTTCAGAATAAAGGGAAGTCCCTTTAAAAGTGAGATGGGGAAGAATTTCTTCTGCCAGAGGTTGGTGAATCTGTGGAATTTGTTGTCACAGAGGGCCATGGAGGCCAAGTCATTGATGATATTTAAGGCAGAGACCGATAGGTTCTTGATTGGTAAGGGGACTAAAGGTTACAGGGAGAAGGCAGGAGAATGGGGTTGTAAAAACAAAAATCAGCCATGGTTGAATGGTGGAGCAAACTTAATGGACCAAATGGCCTAATTCTGCTCCAATATCTTATGGACGTAATTGTACTGGGTAGAATAGTCCACCTCAGCCCTATAAAGAAAATTGAAGCTTAGATGTTCTGTGATTATTGGAGTCTTGACTCAAAAAGCAATGCAGCAGAAAGGGGACTCTTACAAAGGGTACAGTTAATGACATTCTTCTCCAGGTGATATGGCAATTGGATATTAACTGCATTTACAGAGAATCCTTCAAATGAATCCGAAAGGGAGTTCAGGAGAAACATCTTCCCAAGAATGGCCTCTTTACACGCTACAATAAATCCATGAATGGTTAGAAAGTGAAACTCATTACCACCATGAATAGTTGAGGTAAATGCATTCAAGGAATAGCTATGTGAGGAGGAACGGATATGCCAATAGGTGTGGGGGGGGGTGGAAATGAAGGAGAACTGATAGGAGCCCGTCTAAAGCATGAACAAGAGAGACTGCAGATGCATCCGGTGCGGCCTCATTGGTGAGACCCGACGCAGATTGGGAGACCCCAAATTAGTTATAAAACTATAGGCAAGGCCTAAAATCCAGATAGGAATCTTCCTGATGACTACTCCGTGAACGTTACTTGAAAGTCGGATTACATACATTTTGGTATCAGGATAGGGTGGTGTGTATCCTGAGAAATGCTGCCTACCTGTAGAACCCCGGAGAAGACTCAGTGTCTCAGAGAAGAAAAGATATTAATTAAAAACTGAGAAAATACCCTTAAAATTCTCAGCAAATGTAAAATGTAGTTTTAAGTGTTAAACACACATTGAAGTTCCATTACCTAAGGGAGTGTCTCAAATGATCAACATTGAAGTCTGTTTATTTTAGATTAAACATCATTTAATAGCTGATTTTCAGACATTTGTAACTTCTTTATTATTACATAATAAAGACAACAGCATTCATTTATAAAGCACCTTTCGTATCGTAAAACCTCCCAAGGTGCTTCACAGGAGCTTTATCAATTAAAATTTGATATTGAGTCAAAGATATTACGATGAGTGACCAAAGGCTTGATTTTAAGGAGCATATTCAAGGTGATAGAAAAGGGGAAGAGATTTAGCGAGGGGATTCAAGAGCTTCGGGCTTCAGAAGCTGAAGGCACAGCTGCCAATGGTGGAACAAATAAATCGCAGATGAGGAAGAGACCAGAACTAGAGACCTCAGAGTGTTGTAGTGCTAGAGGACTCTACCTAGGTAGTGAGGTGTGAGTCCAAAGGAGGATTTGAAAATATAAATAAAGATTTTAATATCGAGGCATTGCAAGTCCATGCAATCAATTATCAGCTAATAGCTTCAGAAATTCTAGTATAATTTTTATCCTATGATACATAGTAGCCTGTTGAACTTCAAAAATAGGTTTAAAAATATCACCCTTAAATTCCTGATGGAATAATAAGACTGCATTGCTTTCAGATCATGCCAACCCAAGAGATTCTTGGAACCTACAAGGAAGAATGTATATTTAAATGACCCTTAACATCGAAAAATGTATTCATGGGTCTAATGAAAAAAAAACAATATTGGACCATTAACATAAAGCAAAGTCCCAGGAGCAAAGGCAGCAAGAAATAGTAACTATGCAGCTAGCAATGTATTCTACATTTGTGCCGGGTGCTGAGTAAAGAGTGGCTGTTCTTGGAAGCTGGTGTCATACCCAGCTGTACCAATTACTAAACCTTAGATTGAACCACCATCAGCAGCACCATTCTCCCACTCCCCCACCCACCTCTCTCCCACACCCACCATCCTCCAGCTTGTGCTATAAAGAAGATAGTACAGGCAGTGTAGGAGGGGTTGTAATATGTCAATAATTCCTGGTTAAGGAAACAGAACAAAGAAATTCAGTCAGTGTTTATATAAAAGAGAACAAACTGGAAACACTCAGTCATTTTTCAGAAATGTTAACAGTTTCTTTTCCTATATGTGCTCTCACTTGCTGTGTGTTTCCATCATTTGCTATTTTTATTTCAGATTTCCAGTATCTGCAATTTCTTTTGATTTTCTCTTTTTTAACATTCATTTTCAAAGATATGGCTGTCACAGACAAGGGCAACATTAATGCCCAAGTCTAATTCCCCTTGAGGAGATGGTGGTGAGCCACTTTCTTGAACCGCTTAAGTCCTTCCAGTGAAAGTCTTCCCACAGTGCTAATGTGTAAGGAGATGCAGCATTTAGACCCAATGAAAATGAAGGAATGGGCAATATATTTCCAAGTCAGGACATGGTGCATCTTGGAGGGGAACCCACAAGAAATGGTGTTCTTGTGCCCCCATTGCCTTTGTCCTTCAGGCCACTGCTGATAGAGTCAAAGTTGCCCAGTCAAAGAGTGGTTGTTGAAGGATCATGTTCTGCATGGAGGTTGGTGACCAGTGGTGTACCTCAGGGATCTGTTCTGGTACCCTTACTCTTTGTGATTTTTATAAATGACCTGGATGAGGAGGTAGAGGGGTGGGTTAGTAAGTTTGCGGATGACA
>JARFYF010000069.1:6992259-7007404 GCA_030265395.1 Rhina ancylostomus
CCATGGGGGTGCCGCACTCTTAAGAGAGACTTTTCCTCAGATGAAGGAACGTTAAACACTAGCTTTCTTTTCCAATGCACATTAAATAAACTGTGATGCTATTTATGCCGTATATACAGCAGAGAGGCAGCTGTCACTCTGGTAGTTAAAACAGGCGTGGTATCTTAGCCAATATTTCCCTCTACTAACAGCAATAAATAAACCTGTCATATCATACCACTTCCTGTTATCTTGCTGTGTAAAACAGCCATCACATTTATCCAGACAATTTAAGTCTAAATTGTGAAGCAACTGTGAGGGGTGATAGGCGCTATATCAATGCAAACATTTTACAGGCATATTAGCCCTGTCTTTCCTGCTCACCTTTATTTCTTCAATGGTCTCGTTAATGTTTCCTAACTCATCAGTAATATTCTTCGGGAGTCTTATGGTCTTGTAGCTTGTAGCATACTGGAGAGAAAGAGGGTTCACGGATGAGGAACTTAATAAAACCATGTTGACTGTACAATAATCTTCATCACGTTGTTGTAAAAACTCCTTAAGGATGTTCATGAACTGGCAAGAAAGAAATTTGCCATTCTTACCCAATGTGACCCACACAGTATGTGATCTCAGTCCCACAGTAACATGGGCTCCTAGCTGTCTCCAGAAATGGCCCAGCAAGTACTCCATTAGGGGCAATTTTGAGATGGGTAATAAATGCTAGGCTTATCAGTGATGCCTCCAGCCCCATGTAAGAACTAACTTTATGCCCAAAATCTCTCCAATGAGAATTTAAGAATGTGAATTGTTAAGAAATGGTGCTGTTCTCATAATTAATCTCTCCCATTGAAGCCAAAATCTCCCATCAAGTAAATCTGCCAGCAAAGCATCGTCAGCTGTCTCAAAGGGACCTACATAAATCCCAGAATCATTAACCAATATTTTCCGCTGAAGAGAATAAAAACTGCAGGTGTTGGAAATCTGAAAGAAAAACAGAAAATGCTAGAAACACCCAGCAGGTCAGGCAACACCTGTGAAAAGAAAAGCCTCTTTTTCGATTTCCCTTTCCACAGATGCTGCGTGACCCACTGAGTTTTCCACCATTTTGTGTTTTAATTATCATTAACACCTTTCCATTGTATCCCACTTCTCTTCAATTGCAGTTCCTCAACTGAAGAGTGTTCCTCTTATTAAAACCCAATGGCCACATACTGTAGCCTTCCCATCAAAACTCATTTCTTTCAGTAAATTGGTTTATTATTGTCACATGTACAGTGAAAAACTTGCCTTGCATACTGTCCATACAGATCAATTCATCACTACAGTGCATTGAGGTAGTACAAGGTAAAACAGTAACAGAGAATAAAGAGAAAGTGGAGTACAGGTAGACAAGGTCACAACAAGGTAGATTGTGAGGTCAAGAGCCCATCCTAATGTACCAGGGAACCCTTCAGTAGTCTTATAACAGTGGCATAGAAGCTGTCCTTGAGCCTGGTGGTACGTGCTCTCAGGCTTTTGTATCTTCTGCCTGATGGGAGGGGTGAGAAGAGAGAATGTCCGCAGTGGATACGATTTTTGAATATGCTGGCTGCTTTATTGAGGCAGTGAGAAGTATAGACTATCGAAGGGAGGCTGGTTTCCGTGATGTGCTGAGCTTTGTCTACAGCTCTCCGCCGTTTCTTGCGGTCACAGCAGAGCAGTTGCTGTACCAAGCCGTGATCCTTCTGGACCCCTTCAGTGTCTCTGTATTGTTGGTCTACTAAGGTTCCCTACTGTTTATTTCCTCACTATTCTGAGAATCACTTTAATAACCAAGAGAAGGCAAACTCTCTCTTTGAACTGATGAAAATGACCTCTTTGAACTGCTTCAGAAGTATTCCTCTGGTGCTGTTTGGTTGGGAGTTCCAAGGTTTAAACCCAATGACAATGAAAGATCGGCGACATATTTCCAGGACTAAGTGTCATAGTTGCCTATGTCCGTCTTGGTGGTAGAGATTGGGTTTGAGAGGTTCTCTTTGGTGAGTGATTCCAGTGCATTTTGTAGATGGTGACACTGCAACCATGGTGTGCTGGTGATGGAGGAAATGGAACGTTTGGAGTGGTGGGTGGAGTGTCTCTGTCAAACAGCTCCTTTATCTTGGATAATGTCAAGTCTCTTGCATTTCTCTACAATGTTTTCATTGCCTATGTCTGAGATTTGGGTATCACTGGCAGGGAAGGCAATTACCAATGAAGATGGTAATGGCCCCACTTTTTAAACCACTAATAGTTTGATGGACCCAGGTTGGTGATCTGCTTGTATATAAAATTACACCCAACCCAACTTTGGCCAATCTGGGCCCAAAGTGCTTGGGCTTTTCTTCATACTCAGCCCAACCATTGCTTAAATGCAATCATCCCAAACATGCCATTGCAAGGAAGCATGGTTCGCAGGAATGAGGATTTTGACATTTCTGCGGAGATATTAAAGTTGTGTACACTGTTTTTCAGCATGTAGAAACTCAACCCAAACCTCAATGTTTTAATTAGAATATGCACCCAATCAGAACTCAAATCCAAGACAAACTGTTGGGTTACATTGGGCTTGGGTTGGGTAGCCAGTTTCTGAATTGAGTGTCTTGCTGCACCACTTTAGAAGTCACTTGAAAGTCAGGCACACTGGTAAGGAACTAGAGGCACAGATCGTACACATACAGCAGAGAAGCAGGCTTTGCCCCCCCCCAAATCCACGTTGACCATCAATCTACCCATTTATACCAACCCCATTTATGTTCTCCCATGTTCCCCTCAACTTCTGAGATTTTACCACTCACTTAGACCCTTCGGAGTAACTTACAGTAAACAATTAACCTATCAACCCATATATCTTTGGGATGTGGGAGGAAATGAGAGCACCCATGGTCAGAGAGAACATGCAAACTCCACACAGTCAGCACTGGAGGAGAGGGTGGAATGCAGGTCACTAGAGCCGTGAGGCAGCAGCTCCACTGACTTTGCAGTTGTTGCACCACCAATCTAGGCCAGGTTAGCAGGCTTCTTCCTTTAAAACAGACAAGCTGTGTTTTTGTTAAAAAGTCTAACAGACCTGGGGTCACTTTTACTCGTCCAAAACTTTTGTTCCCATTGAATTCATTTCAAAAAGAATTCAAACTCTTTGGTGGGGTTTGAACCGGCTCTGTCTAGTTCAGGAACATTACTGCTACGCTGCTATTCTTAATCTGTCCTCCTTGTATAAACCGCACAAATATTATTATCCATATCAAAGGCATTTCAAATAATGTGATGAAATAATTTTGTTATGAATGGAAACTTGACTCACCGATATAAACGCTGCCGAGACAAGGTTAGATGGGAAGATGTTCCTGAAGGAAAAATAAGCATGAAAAGAGTGAAAGGTTTGCCTCAAAAGCTGCCAAACCGTCTGCTTTTGTGAACCATTTACCCCTAAAAGCTAATATCAGTCTGGCAGCCTTATCTCAGAACAGTGATGAAAGACTCCCTCCACTGCAGTTTGTAGGAACGTACCAGTAGAGTTTGGTTCATTTTGCTGCACTTTCAAATTCATTGTCTTTTGACCCCACCTTGAACATAAATAATTCAAGGCAATATTCCCAGTGCCCTAATCGATATTTAGCCCTGAATTAAGCATATTAAAAAATAGTTCTGATAACATTTTATGGACCTCAAACATTAACAGTTGCTCTCCAGAAGCTGCCAGATCTTTCATTTCAAATTTCTAGTACCTGCATTATTTTATTTCAGATTAATATTTGATTGTTTTAGTTCTTTATTCATAAATACTTGTGGATCTTTGTGCAAATGAGCTGCATATTTACATACAAAGCAACGGACCATTATTGCAAATCTACAATCTGTCCACGTATACTGGGCCTGGCAGTCAAAAGAATTCAGCTACAAATGAAAATCATAACTGCAGATGCTGGAAATCTGAAAAACAAAATTGGTGACTTAGTTGGTAATGGTTTATTAATGTCACATGTACCAAGATACAGTGAGAAACTATTTTGCATGCCACCCAGACAGATCGTTTTAAAACAGAGGTAGTACAAAGGGAAAAGCAGTAACAGAATGCAGAATATAATGTTGCAGGTGCAGTGCAGGCAGACAATGAAGTGCAAGGGCCAAGCTGTAACTACTCAGCAGGTCAGGCAGCATCAGTGGAAGGAGAAACAGAGGTTATGTTTCAGGTTGAAGAGTCTTCATCAGAATCAACAGAATTCAACTGTTGCTTCCATATTGGACACCTTCAATGAATTGGTTTTAAAAGGTTTATTTGAATATAAGAAATTGGAATGTGGGCTTTCAGTGTTGTGTACAAACACATCTAGATCCTTTTGAACATCAACACAACCCAATCTCTCACCATTTAATAAATACTCTGCCTTTCTGTGACAGACTCAACCTTACATTTTTCCACATTATACTCCATCTGTCATGCTCTTGCCTGCTTATTCAGCATGTCGCCATTTTACATCCTCCTGTCTTGACAATCTCAGTAGTTTCATTATCAACAGCAGACTTGGAAATGTTCATCCCATCAACAAAATCAATGACACAGATTGTGAATAATAGGGACCCAAACACCCCGTGGAATCCCCACTACCCGAGAAGGATCTGTTCTTTGGAATGAAGGCCCATTCCTGTGCTTTATTGCTGTGCTTTATTGCTCTATGTCCTCTATATACAGCCTTGAAGATCCCCTAGGACCAGATTTTGGAAGCATCCTCAATTTTTTTCTTCACAGGATCAAAAGGCTAGAGGATGTGGAGAAGGATCATACCTGCTTTGCGTCCAATAACCAATTCTCAATCCATGCTAGTATATTATCCCCAATTCTACGTGCTCTGACTTTGTTAACCAATATCCTGTGCGGATCTCATTGAAAGTCTTTTGGAAATCCAAACAGATGATATCACTGCTTCCTCCTTAGCTATTCTACCAGCTACATCCTCAAACAGATTAGTCAAGCATTGCTTTCCTTTCGTAAAGGAATGACCATGAAATTCATTGCAACTAATACTAGATTTATTACTTCTACAAACGATTGTTCGGCAAATAAACTCTTTCAGTAATTTACTCTCTTGGGAACACATCTATTTATGATCATCCGCAATTATAGGAATAGAGAAAACCAACATCTTTTCCAAGTTTGTCTACTCATTGCCCAGGACCACATTTCCCAATTTCATCATACAACTGCAGAATACTAAGGGAGTAAATGTGGCCATTTGGCCCATTTTAGAGATTAGTTGTAGAATTAATCCCACTCCAGTCTTGATCAGCGTACCGTCATATATCCAAAACTCTTCTGGAAGTTCCTATTGAATCTGCTTCCACTTTTGGGCAGAGAATCCTAAATCACAACTCACTGTGTATAAACAATTTGTTTCTTCACGAAGTCTCTGATTATTTTGCCAAACCCTCTGCTTCCTAGTTTCTGCCACTAGAAACACTTTCTCCTTTTTCACTCCATAAAAACCTTTAATGGTATGGAAAACCTTATTTACTCTTAAGGGGAAGAACCCTAGATTGACTTTCTCTCCTCATCATGCAGTCACACCTCTGTACATTCATCCTTCAGTTTGGGAATCAGTTACAACTCAAGGAACAGCACACTTGCTTTCAAGACTCAAAGAAAATCTGGGCAGGCACTCCAGGATGGTACTGGGGAGTACTAACCTATTGGAAGTGCTCTCATGAACGAGAGGTTAAATCAAGGTACAGACTGTTCTCTTCGGCAGATATAAAAGATCTCGTGACAGTATTGCAGAAAGACAAAAGGAATTAGTCTGAGTTCATTCACAGGACCGTTAGCAGACAGATCTCACCATTGGGCCAGAAGTATTCTGAGTGGTGGCCAAAAGTTTGATCAAAGGATTAGGTTTCAAGGAGAGGTTTAGGGAGAGGGAAATGGAGGTAGGAGATTGGAGGTGGGGGGGGGAGTTGGGGAACAGAGGAGACGGGGGAAAGAATGGGAAGACAAAGTTAGAGAGGAGGCAGCAAAGAAAATAAGATGAGTAGAGAGGTAAAGTGCAGAGATGGGGGCAGAAGAGAAATAGGAGAAAGGGAGGGGAAGAAGGGATGGGAGAGGGAGATCAAGAAATATTGAAATGTGGATATATTCAAAGGCTTTCAAGCAGATAAAAGAAGGACATCAATAGTGGAGCAAGAATGAAAAACTGCCTGTTACAGCATTTCCCGATGCCACACACTTTTTCTGCTGATTATGGGAATTGAAGGTGGGAAGTCCTCATTCCGAAATATCCCAGTGTTAGGAAGAGATCGGTACTGTTCACCACCTCCTACATACCCGACTGTGCCAATCGTCAAACAAACTGTCCATTCAACAGTAATTCCTGAATTAAGATCTCACTAGCTCAACTGCAATGAAAACAAGCCTGTGGAATGTGAACCAGCCCGTTCACTTTCCACATCAGATGCAAATCTGCACTGTCATGACTTGGTCTTTTGACTTCTGCTTCAGAGGAACATTGTGCCTGGCTGCCAAGAAGGTACGAGAACCCTGTGAAATATCCACCGTTTCAAAACAGGTCACCCAGAGCTGTGTTGGCACACCTTCTGCCCTGCCTACAGTGCCTCTTTGTATCAGCACCCACGTAACAGGGACTTTGGGGAACAGATGCTGTGGATACATTGGAATGGGAGTGGGCCATTCAAACCCTTCCATCCCACCCTAACCTGCAACAACATTGGATGAATGGACCTACCCATCGATACCAACCCCACAAGAGTCACTCTGTGTTCTGGGCTAATTCAAATTTTAAGCACCCAGTTATAGCAACTCTTGATAAAATGCAGCTAGATTATGCATAATCTACCAGAACATACGACTTCAGAAGTCACTCCTGGTCTATAGATTACTTACAGTACATCCCACCCAATCTATTGGTCTGCACTTGCCCCCAAACATCTCCCAGTATTGTTACACCTATTACACAACAGTCTTGGGTCAGATTGTCCCACTCTCACTGGAGTTTAGATGAAAGGGAGGTGGGTCTCATGGAACTACAAGCTCACATGGTATTGAGAGGGTCAATGGAGGTTGTTCCCATTAATGGATAGTTCAAGAGCCACAGATTTAAAATTTTGAGCAAGGGGAGATGTGTCTTACCTCAAAAGTGTGGTTACATAGGGGTGATGGAAACTGAATCAATCAGTGCCTTCAGATGGGAATTGGGTAACACGAGTGGGAGCAATTTGCTACCTATGGGGAAATAGAAGATGGGATTGCTGTTCGAGAATTGGCATGGACTTGATAGGCTGAATGACCTCCCGTGATGTCACAATTCTCTGATGTGATTCTGTGGTACAGACAGTAGATAGTTCCTCTGTACACAGACTAGAAGTCAATGGGTCCTTATGCTGTGGTCGACTCGAATTGAATACTGTTCCACAGAGTCACCCCACTATTATATTCTGCTCTTCAGCCACTAAAGGAATGCCTCCCACCTTCTCAAGCAGTATTAATACCTTTGAAGATCTGCGGATGCACTATCCACAGTTTGTCTTTGCTTCCACACTTCCCCATACCCTCTCCTTGCCTTGTTGCATCCATGCAACTGCATTATCTCATTGGCCCCTATTCTGTTCAATTGACCACACCATCGTATCTTCCTGCTGTCTAAAGCATTCCTCCTCACTGTCAACAACATGCGGAGTTTTTGTGCAAATGGAAACTTCTTTATCATGCCCCCTACATTTAGGTCTAAGGTAGGGCAGGCATAGTGATACATAAGAGGATACTGCCACACAATGTCACGACCTGGGTGCAATCCTGATCACGTGGAGTTTGCGGCTTCTCCCTGTGACTGGACGGGTCTCCTATGGGCGCTCTGGTTCCCTCCCATGTCCCACGCTGGTAGGTGAATCGGCCACTGTAAATTGTCTCTAGTTGAGGGGTAGAATCTAGGGAGGGTTGAGGGGAATATGGGGAGAATATAATGGGATTTATGTGGGATCAGTGTAGCTGGGTGGTTGACCGTTGGCACAGACTTGGTGGGCTGAAGGGTATGTTTCTGTGTCGTGAGACTTAACTGTCTAAGGATAAGGGAGCAACCATTTAGACTGAATTGAGGAGAAATATCTTCTGCGGAGAGTCATAAACCTCTGGAATTCTCTACCTCAAGAGGGCTATCGTTGTTCCATTGCCAAGAACATTCAACCAATATAGACAGACTTTTGAATACCAACGGGATTGAGGGACGTGGGATTCAGCAATAAAGTGAGACAGAGGATTAGTCATGATACTGAAATCTGGGAAGGCTACAGGGGCTGAATAGCTACAACTCATTGCAATATGAAATAAAAAAGGCCATAATTTCTCTCCTGGGAGTTACTTAGAGTTTTCTGGGTAGTAAACCTCAGTATCCTGTGTATCGCAACCTAGGCTGATGCAATCCAGCTTCTCCTATTTGATTTCCGGATCTGGGCTTGGTGGGTGCCAGCTTTTGTTGCCAATCCCGAATTGAACCTGAACGGAGTGGTCTGTTCAGCTACTTCAGAGTCAACAACATTGGTTGGTCAGGAGTCACACACAGAATGGCAGATTTCAATCCCCGAAGGATTTTTACAACAGTCCATCATTTTGTAGCCACCAGTTCTTATTTTACTGTCAGATTATTAAATTAATTTAAATTCCACAACTGCAGAGTGAGATTTGAACTCTGGTCTTTAGATTGTTAATCAATACTTCTGGATTACAAGTCTGGTATTAACTGCTACTTCATGACAACACCCTGTACTTCCAATCCACAAGCAACATAGGAACTCTGGTGTGAATATGTATTTAGCTTGACCTATTCATATTTATGGTCTGTTAGTGACCTGTTCTATACTATCACACTTCAATCTTTCTTCCTCCTTGCCCTTCTAACACCATGGACTCTGACCTTATCCACTGGTATTTACACACACGCACACACAGAGCTCCAAACTGAATTGGGCCATGTCTCCCCTCTGCTGCCTTGTTCCTCCTCCTGAGCATGCCGTTGACATTATGCAATGATTAGTTCCTTATTATTCGTTCTTATATTAAGTACAAAAAAATTAGATGTTCACCTTTTATGGAGTAAGTGCACCCTTTATAAAAGATACTGTACGTCTACTCTGACAGACAGTATCCTTTACCCAGGGCCGAAATGTCTAATACTACATACAGGGCATGCATTTTAGGTGAGGGGGACAAGTTCAAAGGAGATGCACAGGGCAAGTTATTTTTCACACACACACACAGTGGTGGGTGGCTGGAATGTGCTGCTGGGGGTGGTAGTGGAGGCAAATACAAGGCAGCACGCTTAGCTCGATGCTATTACAGCGTCAGCGTTTGGGGTTCACTTCCCGCTGCTGTCTGTAAGGAGTTTGTATGTTCTCCCCACGTCTGCGTGGGTTTCTTCTGGGTGCTCCGGTTTCCTCCCACATTCCAAAGACATAGGGGTAGGTTAACATGGGTGTAATTGGGCGGTGCAGACTCATTGGGCTGGAACAGCCTATTACCGTGCTGTATAAATAAAGTTTTAAAAGTTAGGAGGCTCTTGGATAGGCACATGAATGTGCTAAGCATGGAGAGAGCTGGGCATTGTGTAGGCAGAAGAGATTAGTTTAGTTAGGCATTTACTAGTTTGTTTAGTTTGGCACAACACTATGGGCTGAAGAGCCTGTTCCTATGCTGTACTGTTACATGTTCTTTATGTACAACCTTGCAAGGTCAACCTTGAAGATCCCCTAAGACCAGATCTTGGAATTCTCCTGGTTTTTTTTCCACTGGATCAAAAGGCCAGATGATGGGAGATGGTATTTCAGGAATGTCAAGAGCCCGAAAGCTAGATTTTACTTGACAGACTTGCCTTTAATATCTTGTTGGCAAAATATTCACATTATTCAGGTTTCTTAGTAAATTACAAATCAGATTCTGGTGGATGCACCTCATACTTGGAAGTTGTGACCAGCTGCCTCTTCGGCAGGAGCACATAATCGCCACAAAAACACGAGGGGACATAATTTTAAGGTGATTGGAGGAAGGTATAGCAAGTTTTTTTTAAGACATGGAGAGTGGTGGGTGTCTGGAACACACTGCCGGCAGGGGTTGTGGGGGCAGCTACATTAGGGACATTTAAGAGACTTAGATAGGTACTGTGTTCTAAGACTCAATGCTACCCCGAGTTGACGAGATGTCTTTTCAGACAGGACGATAAACTAAGACCCCTCCCCCCTGCAATCTGGTGGATGTAAAAGATCCCCCAACACCATTTCAAAAAAAAAGACCATGGGGGGGGGGGGGGGGGGGTGGCGGAGAGCCCCTCCATGTGTGTTGGTACCCTTTAATCAACAACAGCATAAGAAATATTGTTCACGGAACTTGTTTTCTGGGATCTTTCTGTGCAAAATGTGGTTGTCACATTGGAGGCTGCAGATGCTGGAAATCTGGAGAAACGGTCACGTTTCCTGTTGGATTTCTACCCTCTGAGAACTTCACTGACTACAATACGCTACAGCAATGTAATTTTTGATAAGATGTCTCCCTTTCTCAGTCAGAGAAAGAGCCACTCAGACCTCCATCAGCCACCCAGACCACAATTGTTGTTTACTCGAAATAACGGCTCCCAGGTCTCACCAATACAAGGCTTCTCAGTTTTTTTTTTCCACCCGTCTAATCTGCTCATTTTAAAAATTTTATTTGTTTATAGAAGTGAACATCGCTGGTAATGCCAGCATTTATTGTCCATCCCTAATTACCCCTGAATCAAGTTAAGTCAACCACATGGGTGTGTCTGCATCAGGTTCGCAGATTTCTTTCCCTGGTTTTTCTTTTTGCACAGTCCAGTTGCTCTTACTAAAATTATTTTTTTTAAAATTCTAAACATTTATTGATTTTAATTTAAATTCCCCAGTTGCCAAGGTGGGACTTGAACTCTTGTCTCTGAATTAATGATCCAGGTCTCTGGCTCCTCCAGTGCATTACCGTGTGCCCAAGGAAGAAGGTAACTAGCTGCTGGTTGGGACACCATTCAGTTCCACACCTGTGTAACTCCTCTCCCTACCATTCACAGTGAGCTGGTGGGTAAACTCACTAAACTTTGGTTCTTTTCTTCATTCGGTCCTGGTGCAGACACCAGACATTAACATAGGAAGCAGAAGCAGTCATTCAAGTCTCCTCCACCATTCATTAAAATTACGACTGAATCCAGCACTATTCCCCCAACCCTCAATTCCCCCTTATTGTCCAGAAATCTATCAATCTCTGATTTTAATGAACACAACAACTGGTGCACCAAACCCGTCTGGGGTAGACTATTCCAAAGATCCTCATGTCAGTTCAAGGCTCCACAGCCAGGAGAAGCATCATCCCGGCGCCTACCATTGAACCTGCTTCCACGGCCATTTCAAGCAAGGCATTCCAGATAAGAAATGATTGCAGAAAACATCGTTCTCACATCAATAAGCCTCCATTTCGATCATGCTTTTACTGCAGCAACATGACCCAATATGGTTTTAAAACAAAAGGTAAAAATCGGGGAGGGCGAATGTAGAGAGGTGGAAGAATTTATAATGGGGAATAGGAAACTATCAGAATCAAGTTTATTATCACTGACTGATGTGTCATGAAATGTTGTTTCGTGACATGGTGGGCAGGCACTGTAGCGTAGCGGTAACACGCTATTACAGTGCCAGCAACCCAGGTTCAATTCCCACTGCTGTCTGTAAGGAGTTTGTACGTTCTCCCCGTGTCTGCATGGGTTTCCTCCGGGTGCTCCGGTTTCCTCCCACGTTCCAAAGATGTACAGGTTAGGAAGTTGTGGGCATGTTATGTTGGTGCCAGAAGTGTGGCGACACTTGCAGCCTGCCCCCAGCACATTCTACACAAAAAAAGATGTACATTGAAACACACAGTGAAGTGCATGTGACTAATAAAGATATCTTATCTTTTGTGGCAGCAGTACAAAGAAATAAAATTACTATAAATTACAAGATAAATAAATATTCCTCAAAAAAAAGGAACAATGAAGTAGTGTTCATGGGTTCACTGGGAAGAAACTAGAGAGAAATTAAACAAAAACTTTGCACATCTCTGTGGAAGACACAAACTGTCGGAAATACTAGAACCGGACCTGGTGGGACAAAAGGAAATTTAGTAAACTACTGGGGAACTTGGTGAGACTGAAAGAAAATAACTCGCAAGTACTCGAGGATCTACATGTCAAGAGTTTGTGGATGCTCTGGTTAATACCTTTCAAAATTCAATAGTTCGTGGGCATTGGAGGGAAGCAAATGTGACCCCCACTATTTAAGAAAGGAGGGGGCGAGAAATCAGACAATTATTTATCTTGGAATGTGTAGATCAAATCCAGGGTTGAGATGACTCCCCTGTGAGGAGGTTATATTTACTGGTGTTTCAGAGCCTGAGAGGAGAGCTCATTAAAGCATACAACATGGTATGTCTTCCTCCGGCTGGACTGAGATGAGGAGAAATTTCTTATGCAGCGCTTTGGAATTCTCCCCCAGGGCTGTGAATATTCAGTTCTGCCTCATATTTGGGAATTAAGGAAATTAAAAGGACACGGAGATTAGGGAGCAAAATGGATTTAAAACACATGATGTTTGATGGAAACACAACAAAGAATTATTTCTATATTCACTCAAAAAGATATGGACGTTACTCACACTGCCGGCATTCACCCTTAATTGCTCTGGGGGAGGGGGAGCGGGACTGCAGTTTGGATTCAACCACATGTACAGTCACATATAGCAGTGAATCAAATGTTCATTTTACAAAACAAAGTCCAGCAATTTAATGCTCACTGATACTTTAATCCCAGATTCGTTTAATGGTTTAAATTTAAAACCAACCCTCAGTCACGGGATTCGAACTTTTGTCTCTGGCCGCGAGTCCAGCTGCTTACCACGCAACGGCCGTAATACAAATTAGATTAAAAAGAAAGGAACAATAAGTGTTAGGACGATAAGAGGCGTTAACGGGTTGGGAGGAGCTCATAGTCGGTTATACCATGTGCCTCCACCACATTGTGTTCCTCTGCGCTTCCATTACGTTTCACGTGGCGTCGATCACTTCCACCCAACAACAGTCGATTGCATCAGACTCTCAGAACAAGGGGTACAGCCATCACCGAGTCCACAAATGTAACCGACTTTTGGGAAGCTTTACTGTCTTCCTCTCACCCCCCCCCCCCACAAATAAATTACTCTTTTAAAAAACAGGGTTAAAATACATATTAACCAACCTGATCAATTTCATATGCTCTAGCGCCAAATTGTTAAAAAAGTTGGGCACTTTTTCCTGCTCCATACTCTTCCAGGAACAGGGAGAAGCAATTTGAAGTAAACATAGATTTTTTTTAGCTACATCTGCCAGTGTGAGCTGTTTAAATGCTTATCCTTATAATCAAATGGGATTTTTAAATTTTAGGGAGGGGTAGTTACCTTATTAAATCCAGGAAGGAATCGGTGACTTCTTTGGGCTCCGGGAGTGCTTCTTCCATCCCTGGCAGCTGGGGCTTGGCCTCGGCGCCTTCTCCGGGTTTGATGATAAAAGCCATGGTCACTCCGATGGCCGAGGCCAGCAGCGTGGTGAGGGAGAAGAACAGCATCGCCCAGCCTCCCAACTTGCCCAGGGCTTTCGTGTCGAGACTGGCGGCACCCGACACCAGGCTGCAGACCACAAGCGGGATGATGATCATCTTTAGCAGCCGTATCAGCAGCTCGCCGGGGAAGGAGAAATAGATGATCTGTATCTTGTTGAGCCCGAGGCTTCTCACCGACAGGCCGATCACCACGCCGATGATAACCCCGGTCACGGTTAGAATGACCAGCAGGTTCCCCATGATACAGCCCCTGAGCTTGTTCACCTTTCCCGCCGGCTTCCGACTCTCACTCGATACATTGTTGCTGCTAATCGTTACATCGTTGCCGTTTGCAGCCTTCTTGTCCAGGTGGATGTCACCGCTGGAGATGCCCTTCAGAGCTTCATGCTTCGTTGTAGCCATGACCCCTTCCTAATTTTCTTTTTTCAAATCCGCTCTCTATATAAATTAATTTTATAAAATATATACTATTTTTGTAGAGGGTTGCAACCAGAACCTAACGCCACGGCTGACTTTAACACTGAGTTCTTCCTTCTGGCACACGCGGCGTAAATATCTTGGGGGGCGGGACAGGTACTCGGACATCACGAGAGGAAGGGGAGGGTGTAAGTATGTGTGTGCTTCTATCAATTCCGGCTGTTGCTCTGGCTCACCGGTAGACGGTGTGTGTGAAACAGGACATAATTTATATTTTTCTCCGCTGCATTCACAACACCAAACGGTATGACGCAAAACGATGCATTGTAAGACCTGTGTTTAAGTGTACTCCGCCCATGCGTCTTTCCTAGCCCACTGCATTCCTGGAGTATTCCTTAGTTTTTGAAACCCCGACATGTTGTCGACTGCTCTGGAATTCCTTCCCCAATTTTCCCTTTTTAAAATTCCACTTTCGAAATATATGGTGCTTTTGGTCACCTGATTTTAATCGGGTTGGGTAAAATTTGTTTTGGGAGACTTCCTGGGACATTTTTCACGCTGGACCTGGGAATATAAACACCGGCTGAGATAAAACTATAAAGTGCTGGGAACACTCAACAGGTCAGGCAGCGTCTGCGGATGGAGATACAGGGTTAATGTTTCAGGTCAAACTCTTGGTCGGAATTTCTAGATCACAGAGTCAAAGAAAGACTTTCGCCCAGCAGATCCACATCAACCGCTTAATGCTAATTCTACATTAATCCTCAATTTTTATTTTTTTATTCTTCCCCAAATTGTCTTCAACTAATAAATGTTGGTTCCAAGCTGAGTTTTGGGTGTTTTGTTCTGTGGCAAGTCCTCCAAACACTGGGGCCAATGCTCTTTCAGTGATCACTCAGTTTGGTTCTGGTCAATCTGTGCCACCCATGTGAAGCTCTACTACAGATCAACCCTGAATCAGCTTCTGGTCCTCGATTTTAACTCTTGTTCCTCTCTCCACAGATGCTGCCTGACTTGCTGAGTGTTTCCAGGGCTTTTGCTTTTATTATGGTCCTGATGGACAATTAAGATTTCTTTATTAGTCACATGTACATCGAAACACACAGTGA
>JARFYF010000069.1:7098469-7109818 GCA_030265395.1 Rhina ancylostomus
TTATGTTTTTCTTGTGAATGCTGCTTATCTGATGCTATGTGCCTGTGATGCTGCTGCAAGTAAGTTTTTCACTACACGGGTGCACACGTGAACTTGTGCCCATAACAATAAACTTGACTTTGACTTTGAATTCACCTCTCGACCAACTGTTGTGATGGAGGCAAATTGCTCCACTGAACATCAGCGGTGACCGACCAGTTTGTATGACAATCCATGATCACTATTACCAGTCTTTTCAGTCAAGTTATCAAAACAACAGACTTTCAATCCTTTGACTGCCATTGTAGATTTTGAGCTTGTATCTCTGGGTTACTGGACAACATCAGAATGCTTCAATTTCTAACCGACAAAGTATTTATAAATGTCAATTAGAAAATAATTTAATTCTTTTACTCCTGTGCCTTCTGCGTGATGATCGGATTAATTTTCTGACCTGTTTTCCCTGGGTTTCTCCTCCCCCCTCAAGGTGCCAACTCATGCCTGGGTGTGTTCTCCTCAACCACATCTGACAGTGGTGTGTGTGAGCTCAGCGAGTGTCAGCAGGTCCTTAATAACTGGGGTGGAGGTGGGTGGATCACAGGGCTAGGCATCTCATGCTTTCCAGCGGTTGTTGTCACTGAAGCTAAGTATGTGAAACACTCAATGAATTCTAATCCACTTCTGACAATGTTATATTTCTGGACCTATTGCAAAAGCCAAAATAAACTGGAATTCTGAAATTTTGAATATCTTTTTCGTGGAGGTCAGATGGCATTTGTGGAGAGAGCTAAACAGAGTTAATGTTACATCTGGTGACCTCTGTAAACTGATCAGGCAGGGACTGGAGATCCAGTCCTGGAGAACACTGTCCTGTACAACCAGAGATGTCACTGCCACGCAGAACAGGAAATCATACTTTTAGTATGGTACAAGATTCTTGGAATCTTTGCTTCCCAGATTAAATAACAAACATATGGGAAGCAGCAAGTGTGGGAAAACAAATGCTTGAGATGAGTTTTTTTCTTAGCCGGGGAACTTTTCGGACAAGCAGAGACAACTTGGTTAAGAATTAAAAAGAAATACAGTTCTACACAATCCTTTTGTGGTCCCAGGATATCCCAAACAGCATTTGTGGGTCATTTAACCACTTTTTATGCAGGATCAGGCAACAAGCACTGTGGATAATCTGCGCACAGCAAGCTTCCACAAGCAGCAATTATGTATTTTTAGTGAAGCTGAAAGTGGGTAGCTATTGGCGCAGATACAGGGGAGAGCTTTCTCCAAAATCATCTGCTGGAAGCGGAGGGTATAGCCTCAGTTTGGTGAGACATTGGAAAGACTGGACTAGTTGGGCTGAAGGGCCTGTTTCCGTGCTGTATGACTCTGTGACTAATCTCGCACACAGTGGCACTCCTTCAATACTTAAGAGTAGAAGAGCAAAACTGATTATAAACTCATCTCCAGGGCAGACCTTGAACCCATAACCTTTGTATTTGATCAAGGCAACTGTCCACTGATTTCGCCTAATAACAGAGGATGAATTCAGAGTCTTGTAGCCATAATGAAGCGACTCACTGAATTCTTTGTGAATCCCTCTTATAAACACATTGGATGAAGAGGAAGAGCAAATAGTTCAGGAATAAGGTAACTGTAACCAGCATCGGGGGAACAGACATTTAGGATATATTGGGAAAGGATTGGATGAATATCCCAACTTACTTACTTATAATAAAGGACATTCAGCCCATCAGGCCTATGCCAGCTCCGAGCAGAGCAACCCCATTGCCCTTTCTTTCTCCATAGTCCTGAAACTCTTTCCAACATGGCCCTTGTTGCTATGTATCTACAGTAAGGGATAATCATTCAAAGACACCACCTTTGATACTGTAGCACCCCGTCAGTGCTGCACTGGAAGTGCTAGCCTAGATGTTTAGTCTCAGCTCTAGGGAGTGGAACTAAAGCACTGATCCACAAATTACCCACTCAAGTGCATAGCACTAGTGCATTGCTTTTCTGAGTAAGTAACAGGATTGAGGCTCAGGTCTTAAACGGTAACCAACATGCACTTGGTTTTAATCTATGGATTCAGCATAGTGTGGTAGCTTACATTTAACACTTAACACACAGGCACCTTCAACAGACACTTTCAACAGTTTAAAGAGCACGGGGCTATGAAACATTCCAGCCCCCCTATCGTCTCTCTCTGTGGAGGAGGATTCCAGCTGCGGTTTGACCAAGAATTACCTGCCTTCCAGAAAGTAAGACTTGCATTTCTATGGTGCCTCTCACATCCCTTTCAGGACATCCCAAAACCTTTAGTGCCAATGAAATGCCTGCCTTTCTAAGCATGGTTACTGTTGGCATTTATGAACCAGACAAATCTCCTCCCACATTAGAAGGAGGGGAAGGAGGCCATTCAGCCCTTTCCTTACCTGCTTTGCTGTTCAAGAGAATTAAAGCTGACTTTTTGCTTGCAACCAACCCCACTTTCCTGCTCTGTCTCCTCGCCCCTTGATTCCTCTGATATCCAGAAACTGATCACTCTCTGGTTAACCACCATTTGCGGGGAATTCTAGTCGTTTGTCTTAAAGAATGTACTTTGTTTTTGGAGGCTGTGACCCCTCCCCCAATGCTTTGGGGAGGGTGCAGAAGAGGATTACTAGGATGCTGCCTAGATTAGTGGGCATGTGTTACATGGAGAGTTTGGACAAACTAGGGTGTTTTCTCTGAAGGAGCAGAGACTTTGACGGGAGACCTGATAGAAGTTTATAACATTATGAGGGGCAGAGATGGGGTAGACAGCTGGTATCTTGTTCCCAGGATCGAAATGTCAAATACTAGAGGGCATGCATTTAAGGTGAGGGGGCAAAGTTCAAAGGAGATGTGCGGGGCAAGTTTTTTATGCAGTGAGTGGTAGTTGAGGCGTTTCAGATAGGCACATGAATATGCAGAGAATGGAGAGATATGGACCATGTGCGTGCAGAAGTGTTGGGGCAGAAGCCATGATTGGCGGAGCAGACTCAATGGGCTGAATGGCCTAATTCTGCTCCTATATCGTATGGTCTTATGGACTGGGAATATCTCTGCCTGGAAGTTGCCCTCTGAACCACACACCATCCTGACTTGGACATGTAATCGCTGTTCCTTCACTGTCACTGGGTCAAAATCCCGGCACCGTGGGTGTACCCCCACCTCAAGGACTGCAGTGGTTCAAGAAGGTAGCTCATCACCACCTTCTCAAGGGTGACTAGGGATGGGCAATAAATGCTGGTTCACATTAAATGTGAAGCCCACATTCTTGAATAAATATATATAAAATATATATTTATATAAAAATGCTTCAAGGGCAGGTGGGCAGTGATTAAGAATAAAGGGCAGAACAGAATGTATTTTGGACTCTTGACAATTCAGAACCCTCAATGCCACTGGGCTCAATGTCTCCTCCCAGCAGACATCGCAGCCAAAATCATTGCCACTTAGTGCTTCAGTGAAGTGGTGTGTCTTTGCCGCAGCTGCTTTACAGTCAGGGGACTGGTTTCCATGGTGATAGCTGATTGCAGAAGGGAACTTGTGTTCAGAGGCGACCAAAGCTGTCATTGATATTACGAACATTAGAACGTCTGTTGCTTGGGAGGCAGATTTGTCTGAGCAAAAGGCATATTCCACCAAAAAAGATTCACCATCTCCACAGTCAGTATTTACTTTCAAGTTATAGGAGAACTGAATTGGTAAGGTGTAAGATTTTTCAACAGCAAAAGATACATCAATGCCACTATCTATGTATCATGATATTTTTTTCTCAGTTTTTCAACATCCCCCGCCCTCCCTACCACATTCCCTTCATTATCTTATGTGGTAGGTCCAACATTTGTAGCCCATCCTTAATTGGCCTTGAAGAGATTTATTTTTTGTTCATTTTCAGGATCTGGGGACTCCTGGCAAAGCCAACATTTTGTTGCCCACCCCTAATCACCCTGAAGGTGGTGGTTCACCCAGTAGTGAACCACCTTCTTAAACCACTGCAGTCCTTCTGGTGAAGGTTCTTCCACATTACAATTGGGGAGGGAGTTCCAAGATGTAGACCTAGTGGTGACAAAGGAACAACAATATACTTCCAAGTCAGGGTGACGTGCAACTTGGAGGGGAACCCACAGGTGGTGGTGGTCCCTTGTGCCTGCTGCCAGCGTGCTCCTTGGTGGTGAGGTCATGGGTTCGGGAGGTGCTGTCGGAGGACCCTGCCTGAGTATCTGCTGTGCAGTTTCTACATGGTGTACCTGTTGGGAATGAGCATTTAGGGTAGTTGATGGGGTGCCTTGCTGTGGATGGTGTTGAACCACTTGAGGGTTATAGATGCTGCACTCACCCCAGCAACTGGAGAGTATGCCGTCGCATTTCTGATGTGAGCCTTGTAGATGGTGGAAAGGCTTTGGAGATGTCACAAGGTGTTATTCACTGCAGGATACCCAGCCTCTGACCTGCTCTTGTAGCCATTGATAATTATGTGGCTGCTTCAATTGATTTTCCTGTCAATGGTGATTTCCCAGAATATTGGTGGGGGAAACTCAGTGATGTCATTGAATGCCAAGGGAAGACATTTAGATTCTCTTTTGTTAAATATGGTCATTGCCTGGCACTTTTGTGGTGTGAATCTTACTTAACACTTGTCAGACCATGCACGAACGTTGGTTGGGTCTTAATGAAAGCAGGCAATGGGTGCTTGATTTGCTGAGTTGTGAATGGCATTGAACATCATACAGTCATTCATGAACACTCCCACTTTATGTTGGAAGGAAGGTCATTGATGAAGGAGCTGAAGATGGCTGGGCCTCGGACACTCCTCTGAGGAACTCTTGCAGTGAAGCACTGGGTAGGGATACATGTCCTCCAACAACCACACCATCTTCCCTTGTATGAGGTCAGACTCCAACCACTGGAGTGTTTCCCTTTGAGGTCCACTGACTCAGGTTTACCAGAGCACCTTAATGTCACACTCAGCGACATGCTGCCTTGATATCGAGGACAGTTACTCTCACCTCACCTTTTGGAATTCAGCCATTTGGGCCAAGGTTAATCTGGAGCCCAGTAGTCTAGGTGAAATGGTGTGTTGTCCAATCTCATATGTAGAGAATGACCACTTGTCTGGAGAATTGGATGATTCACGACCTAATAAAGGAAGGTGGCCGTGGGAAGAGGAGGGCAGTGAGGAGTGGGGACAGGGATTGCAGTGGTGTGTGAATATTAGAAGTATTGCGTACGAGTAAATGGAAGTGACACATCTGGAAAATGGAGACAATTCTAATAACAGCAATGATTTGTGTTTTAACAAGTAATTCATTAGCTCGTTTAGCTTCCAATAAGGCATCCATTGCTCATTCAGTCAACTAGAGAGGTGGTTCATAATAATTCAGTGAATGAAAACAAGCTTGGTGATGTTGGAATGTTGATTTGATGCTCAGGTCCAGAGTGGAAGAGCATCACTGGGCAGTGAATGTTGGCAGTCTATTCCACTGAGGGATCCCAGTCCTTGCCCAGCCCCTATACACCACTGAGAGTGGGAACATTTGCAGATCCCTAGTCCGGGGCCACTGAATGATGACCACTGGCTCCCCAGCTGCCAAGATCTGTCATCACAGAATGGGGAATAAACCAGGGTCTTCACGTTTCACTGATGGGAGAGGCTGAGAGGAGAGAAGCAGACAGAGGTGAGAGGGGTGAAGAGAGGGGAACAGACAGGAGAGAAAGAGAAAAGTAAGTTAAGAAAAGGTTACATTTATAGAGTGTCACTTACAACCAGAAGTAATTTTGAAGTCTTAATTACTAATGTAAGAAATGTGGCAGCCAATCTGCACACACAAGCTCTTACAAACTGTAATGTAAAATCAATCATCTGGTTTTAAGTGGTACTGGGATAAATACAGGCCAAGGCGCAAGGGATTATCCCTCTGCTCTTCAAAACAGTTTGATGATTTTAATTACAGGAAGTGAGAATTCTCTGATATTTAATCTGTTGACTGATTCTTCACATCCACCTGCGAGGGCAGATGGATCTCACTTTAATGGATCATCTGAAGGTCACTCCCTCTGGTCAGCAGCAGTCCCTTGGCATCACACTCGAGAATCAGGCTGGATTATGTGCTTTACTCCCCCAGCAGGCTGGTAAAGCTCCACAAAGGCATCCCAAAGATTTCTATGCTTCGCTATTTGTTTCTTTCAAAACATACAAGGAACACTTCTAGCATTTATTGTGACAAGTTACTGCCTCCACATAACAGGTCATTTCTATTGATGATTACAACGTATTGCCTCTCAATAAGTGAATGTGAAATTTCTCCATACACATGAATCAATTCAAATACAATAAAAGAGGGCAGGCAAATGTTATTTAAAAGAAAATAAGACATCATCTGGGAAGCATTTTGCTTTATCCAAGTGCAGGTCATGCCAATCAGAGATACACAACTCTGCAAAAGAACAAATCAAACCAGGAATAGCAACTCTTCAATCGATGCTTAGATTTATTCTGTAAATCAGATGTGCTGGAAGGGCTTCCATTGTTTCAGTTACTCATAAGTCCAGAGGCTTTGTTGCTAATTACTAATGTGCAACATGTGACGGTCAGTGGCGTCACTATTGTTCAGAGACCTGGACAATGGATTAAAGCAAATTGATTCTGTAGTGGGTTTTCTTGTACATTCCTGAAAGCAGTTTTATTGAGAGGTTCAATTATCACAAACTGCATTTACTTTTTTGGTTGGGGGGTGAGGGATTAGAAAGTGGGTAGTGAGAAATAACCACATACTTTTATGTGATAATTACATACAAAATACTGTTCTCTGTCATCTAATACTGGTTACTGAATTCTGGCTATTTGACAGGTGATTTGCATCCATTATGCTTTCCTCCGAGGGGAATGAAAAGACATTCAAATGTGTTTGTGGAAAACCCCAACCTTCAAAAAGAAAAGAGCTGTCAATGCAATAATAAATGTCACAAAGCCAAGGTGCACCGTGAAGTGTAAAATATACACGGAACAGTGCTCCAGCTATAACAAATCTGAAATTTCCAGTCAAAATTTTTAGTAATAAACTGAGACAGGCCACAGCTCAAAGTAACAATGAACCTGGGGCCAAATAAACTGGAGCAAAACAGTCAGCAAAAATGTGCAAAATTCAAAAACAAATTGGTGTTTCAGTGCTGTCACTGGTGATCTTAAGCAAGACCTAGATACCAATTCACTACATCACTTTAAATGAGATTCTTGCATGAAACTCAGCTCACATTTGGTCCCATCACCAGTATTCTGGGGTCAACATGAACGACTGTCTGCAGCCAGGACAACGTGGGCAAATGCAACAAAGGCAGAATCTGAAGATTCCACCTTGCTTTCACACTACCTTCCAATGACAACACCGGCTTGGTCTGTGTGAGGTGTGTTCTACCAGTGAACACCCAATCTGGTGGCCAGTTTACATTAGGGGCACTGTAGTGTAACCGTACATGCGCTCTCTCTGAGACATATCAAACCAGCTTGCTCTGAATCAAGTATTTGCATTGTTCTGGGACTAATTTGGCAGGGCAGTCATCAAAATCCAAGAATTCATGTGGATACTGATTAATCAACAGCCAGAGAGCCAGAAGCACAGGAGTGCCTTACAACCAGATTAACGTGACAGAGATGCTGAAACATTGTAGGAAGTTTCAGATGGGTTAAGTGGTCATTGTCCTGCAGTAACTGGGTTAACATTCACTGTTCCCTGTAGTTTTCATTCACTCCTCTCTCTTTCTCTCGCTCTCTCTCTAACACACACTTATACACAGATAAAACACACGTACACACATTTGCACCAGTGGAGCTTGAGCTGCTTTTGCTTAAACATCCTTTTGATTTCACTCCAGGGACTGTAACATCAGCAGCTGCTTTAACACCTTGGTCTGGCTCGTTTCTCTGATCTCTCCTGCTAGGAACATCTCATCCACCACTGTATACACCTGCAAGCATAGAAAAGAGTAGTGGGTGCATCATTATATAGAATAACAGAAATAGTCACATCACCAGTTCTCTTTCCACCATGGATCTTTACAAAGTATTTACAACACAGAAACAGGCTATTTCAGCCCAACTGGTCCATGCTGATGCTGAAGCTCCACACAAGCTTCCTACTATAATTCCTTTTTGAAAATGGATCAATGTGTATTTTTATTCCTTTCTCCATAATAGGCTTATTGAACTTCCCTTTGAATGTGTCAGATCTGGTTATTTTCGAATCTCCAGGTTCTTTCAGGAGTCCAGGAATGAGTTGAAAACAACTTGGTCCTTCGCAAAGTTTTATTGGAAAGTTTAAAACAAAGAAACAGTCACAGAACACATGGCACGAGCTTTGATGAGCCAAGACAAAGGGAACAAAAGAAAGCTCAGAGAGGGATTAACAAAAAGACGACACCTTTTATACCTGAGATAAGAGACGCTCTTTAGCTAACAATAGTCTAATCAGGAAACCTATTAGATATGTGTAGCCAAACTAACCAATGAAAAAAACCACATATTCACCGGATGGATGAACCAATAAGCTAGTAAGTGGCCATTCCTTGTGCAGCCACTTGAGGTGTATTAAACACTATACATGTTAAAAAAAACGAATTAAAACAGTCAAATCCAACAAATGCACCAATAATATCTGTCCCAGTGGTAGCAAATTCCATACCTTTGCCACTCTCTGGATGAAATGGTTTCTCCTGAGTTCCCCACCAGGTTTATGTGTGACCATTCTAAAACTGACGACTAGTGGCTCTGGTCTCGTCCACAGTGGAAACAAATTCTACGTTACATGTCCTGAGTATCAGGTGAACTTTCTTACTGTAATACTCAAGTACAATGAAGTCAGCCAAGACATGTTCCCCATCTGTCTCCACACCAGTAAACTAAAAGTCACAGACTGAACCTGGGATTACTGTGTTGCATGTAATTTGGTATTACACCAATTAAGATTACTGCCCACTGAGACCAACAATCTTCTGCATTATATAAACCTGCTAAAGCCCAGAACAATGCAGATCTTTATTCTTAATGGACAACACCATTTGGCCAAGCAGAAATTGCAGTCAATTTTCCCATAAGAACAACGCTCCTTAACCCCCTACACCTGTTCCAACACAGTGAACTTCTTTGGCTTTTTGATAGATTCAATAACTGGCTGCTCAGTCAAAGGGCTGCATGGCATTTTGTAGGGCTTGTGATAAATGATAAGATTATAACAAAAGGTACAGAAAGTGGCAAATTGAGTCCTCAGGGATACAATTATGTTGCTCTCAAACTAGCTGCAGTCAAGATTTAATGTTGTCACGAAGAATTCAGTGAAGGTTATAGGTAGGTGCATGAAACTTCAAGCAGTATATTAATTATAGATTTTGTCATTCAAACTGGAGTTAGATATGGAGGAAGAACGCTGGTAATTACAGGTGGCTGTGCGTACTATTTGAGGTAATGAATTGAAATCTGGTTACCAAATCTTTCATGCCTGCATCCAACTTCACAGACATTTGTCTTTTTCTGCACCCACCCTCTATTTTCCCCTATAATTAGAAAAGGTTGAACAAATACTACTTGCTTTAATAATTTTGTGCCTTCTCTCAACTTTTCCACACCTCCTCAAGGGGTTGGTGAGGAGCATTTCTCCACATTGTGGCATAGCTGTAATGGGGGTGGAGGTGTTCAGTCTACTACTGACATCAGTAGATCTCAGCATGCAACCATAATTTCCCAAAAAGCATTACAACACACAGACTAAGCCAGTTTATTCAGCTGGGCTACATGAGTACATTAAATAAATTATGTGGCACATGTATTTCCTGTTTCCAAACCCAAATCCTAGGAAGAAGAATTTTTGGTCCGGCCCTCTGTCAATATTACTTAAACATTTCCCATAGCTGCTGTTGACACTCTCTGAAGCTGCATGGAAATGTTGACTAACCCCATGACTGAACAACATTATTTGGTTACAGAATCTTCCTAAAGTCAAATAGGTCCATTGTAGTAAGGTGAAGCAGTCATAGAGGAATATAGCATGAAAACAGGCCCTTTGGCCCATTGACCCTGCGCTGACCATCAAGCACCCACTTACATTAATTTCATGTTAATCCCATTTTTTTGATTCTCCCCACATTCTCATCAACTCCTCACAGATTCTACCACTCAACTTCACACTAGGGACAATTTACAGTGGCCATTTAACCCACCAATTCGCAAATCTCTGGGTATTGGGAAACCAACACAGTCACAGGAAGAACGTGAAAACTCCACATAGACAGCATCGGAGATCAGTATTGAATCTGGTCTCTGGCACTGGGAGGCCGTGGCTCTACCAGCTGCTCTACTGTGCCGCTTTTATGAAGTTTCCTAAACAACTTACCAAGTACAATGACATGGATAAGTTATCAGTGGCTAGGGGAGATACAAGGTCCGGTCACTGCTATAGTTATTATTAAGGCAGCTCCCAGCCAGCACAGTGGCGCAGTTGGCAGCGCTGCTGCCTCGTGGTGCTGGCACTTGGGGTTCGATCCTGTCCTCAGGTGCCGTCTGTGAGGAGTTTGCACGTTCTCCCTGAGATTGCATTGTATTCCTTTGGGTTCTTTGGTTTCTTCCCAAAGTCCAAAGATGTGTGGTTGGGAGTTAATTGGCCACCATAATCTGCCCCTAAAATGTAGGTATGTGGTGGGCTCTGGGGGGGAGTTGATGGGAATTTGGGGACAATAATAAGGAAGGTTAGTGTAGGGTTAGCATAAATGGGTGCTTGATAGTTGGCATGGACTCGGTGGGCTGAAGAGCAGTTTCTATGCTGCATAACTCGAGGATTATGACTCATGGAGTGTCAACGTACTGGTGCCAAACTGGTGAAATCCTGATGTTGAGTTTCAGAATTGGGATAACCAAGGAAAGAGCTAAGGAAAACAGAAAGTTTCAAGAGGCCAAGTAATCACAGGTGTTTTTCTTATTCTGAACAACTATTTTTTGAGTGCCTTATCCATGTAATTCATGCATGTTATTGTCCTTAGTCAATGGGTCACAGGGAAAATACAGGGTGAGCTGTTGAAGCTCCAAAACCTCAGCAACAAGTACAACACGGAGACACAATTCTGCCGATGCTAGAATCCGGAGCAATACACAAAAAGTGCTGGAGGAACTTAGCAGGTCAGACAGCATCCATGGAGGGAAATAAAGTTGATGTTTCAGGCCGAGACCCTTCATCGGGACTGGAAAGGGAGGGCAGAAGCCAGAATAAGGCGGCGGGGGGAGGGGGAGGAGCACACGCATGCAGGGGAGAGGTGAGTCCAGGTGAGGGGGGTAGGTAAATAGGTGAGGGAGGGGGAGAAGAT
>JARFYF010000069.1:7120834-7132166 GCA_030265395.1 Rhina ancylostomus
AGAACAGCATCTTTGGGGGCTGGGGGGTGAGAAAAGAACTGTTAAAAGTTTTGGGTCTAAACCTTGCATCCTTGAACGTCAACAATTCCTTTCCCCCACAGATGCTGTTCTACCCATTGAGTTACTCCAGCAGATTGTTTGCTGCTGTTGATATATTAATAATGCTGTTTTGACTCTGATAAGATATGCTTACAATTTAATTTTTTTATGCATGTTGATAAAACCTACACAAAACACAAATTGAGGCTTGCGCCACGGAGTTTTTTGTCAGCAGAATTTACAAGTTTTGTACTCTATACTAGTTATCCAAATGTCAGTGGGTGGTGACCTGTATGAATCTACTAAACTTTTCTCCCCAACTTTTTATACCAGCTATCTACCCTTCTTTTCATTCCTAATGAAGGATTTCAACCTGAAACATTGACTGTCCATTTCCCTCCACAGATGCTGCCCGACCTACTGAGTTCCTCCAGCATTTTGTGTGTTGCTCCAGATTTCCAGCATTTGCAGTCTCTTGTGTCTTCTCTTAACTTTTTTTGCCGTGTTTTTAAGTCATGTTGCATCATCCACCACCAAGAGGTGGAAAGATTGTCTTTGTAATAAGTTAGCTGCCATGTTTTCTACATTACCACAGTGATTACAGTTTAAAAGTACAAGACCCTGAGAGGAATTGCATCAATGCGAACTATATGTTAAGGCTTGCTAATCTGCAGTCTGGATGGCACTGTGAAAAATCCACAATGACTTTTCTCCTTTCCTGTTGGTGGTGGTGGGGGGGGGGTGTTCAGCCTCCCAATACTTGGGTGAAGGCAGGAAAAAATAGTGGAAAAAACACACACACACACACACACCCCAACACTTATCCCCCACCTGCCCAACTCCATTTCAATATGATAACTCTCCAGTTTCTTCCTTGACTCTTCCTCCCAATGAAGTGAAATATGCTGGGAGCTACATCAGAAAAATAATCACGGTTGTCAAAGGGGTATATTCTACTGTTAGGGGCATTGCAAGTGAGCTTGATTATGTCTTTTTGTACAGGTTTTGCAACAAGAATTGCTGCCAGAGTTCAGACCAAAAGGTTGGTAAACATGTTTATCATCATCTGAGTCCAAATGTACTCAAGACACATTTTTTTGAATGTTAATGTTCACATTCCTGATAATATAGGTTTTGAAGATGCGTGGAAGGGAGAGAGTTTGTTAGTGAATGCTTGCAATCAAAAACCACATTTACATTTATAAGTAGAGAATAATACTATGCAAAATATCTTGGCCATTGCAATCTCAAAACTAAAGTCATTATTGTACCTCCACAAAGTTGGTGTGTTTAGCATCACGAACAGTCACAACAGCATGAACTTCCTCGATGAGCTTCTGTTTTTCATCATCATCAAACTGCATATACCACTTAGCCAAACGGGTTTTTCCAGCACGGTTCTGAATAAGGATGAAACGGATCTGAAAAGAGAAAAGGAAACATGAAGAGGCTGTGATGTCATCTGTTTGATTTATATGCAGCACAAGAATGTTTTGTAGCAACCTACTTCCCAATTTGGCAAGTAAAGCGTTCTAAAAACTCTTGTATTCATTTTGCAAAACATTTTCTCCTTTACTTTATTCAAGCAACTGGTGCGGCTAAAGGGTCTACTCCCTGTTCTTTGCTGGCCTTCTTCAGAACTAGCCTCACAGGACACAACTCAATAGGATATGATGGGAGAAGAATCCAGGTCTTAACATCATATGGTATCTACCAATTCAGTTTTTTCCCCTCTTCTTTCCAGAAGTGGCTAATATGTTCTTCGGACCCACTGCATAGCAGTGGTCTGGTACTTTGTCGATGAGGACATTGATTAACTAGTGTAATGTGTAACTATTCTATTAAATCTTATAGTCAGGTTCTATTGCTGTGCATCCCATCTTCACTTGAAACCATATATATTTCTAGTGAGATCACTAGAAAACAAATCAAGAGTGGGAAATCTATTCACTCCCTCATCAAGGTATGCTAAAGGTACAACTATTGCTATCCTTGTTGAGATTAAACATCACAGAACATTGAGGAATATACGTGGAAATATTTGGTCTTTGTAGCTTTTTAACATGTTCATTACTTTTTAAAAATAGTTATAATGCAGGTGTATAAATTGCAAGTGGGAAGATATTTAACGATCAATTTCTTGAAACTGGCTAAGGGGTAAACCAACAGCAGGAAGCTATTCAAGTAAGCATTTCTGAGAAATGCGCAGAAATTGTAAAATAGCTCTCCAAAGTAAATGGTTTTTGTGAATTAGTAATATGCCTCTTAAACTGGTTTCCAAACCTAGAGGTTGGTGTATGGAATAGTTGATTCCATTCTTCCAAGCTGGCCACTGGGACAATGCAGGAATTGAAAGCAACTAGAGTATGCATGACAAAAAAAGTTTTTCCTGAATCAAAATACTATTTATGTGGTTCTACTGTAAAGAAACAGCCACACTACATGCTCTTCCTTCTGCCCATTATTGTTAACTCTCTTGTCTAGCATACCAATTTACTTTTTTTAAAAGAACAAATTTTTCTTTGGATCTAGACAAGACTAGTAGTTAGCTGCTTGCCATGGAACAACCAGCTATCCTTGGAACAATTATGTTAATATGGCAAATTCAGTTCTTGTTTGACAGTAACTTCCAGCACAATAATGATGAAGTGACGGTGACAGCACTAAGATATAGAAATGGCGGTGTTTTATTCACATTTGAAGCTATTATTAATTGGTGTAAATGTGGCTTACATCTTGCTACGTTATCTATGTCCTGTCATAGGCTAGTAGGACCTGCCTCTTCATGAGTAGCACAGCTGCAGAGCTGCTTCCTCATAGTGCCAGAGACCAGGATTCAATCACCCTGTGACCCCAGGTGCTGTAGTTTCCTCCTACATCCCAAAGGCATGCAGGTTAGTATGTTAACTGGTCACTGTAGATTGCTTTAAGGTGAGTGGTAGAATCAGGGGCTTTGATGAGAATGTGGGGAGAATAATAACAAGAGGGATTAATGTAAGATTAGTTTAAAATGGGTGGTTGATGGCCGACATGGACTGGCTGGGCTGAAGGGCTGTATCTCTCAATGACTTTAAGCAGAATTGTGAATAGGGCTGAACATTATAGAACTGTCAGTGAACAACTGCAGTCCTGACTTTAAGATGGAAAGAAAGTCTTTTCTAAAACAAGCTGAAGATGGTAAGGCTGAGAGAACCTCACAAGGAACTCCTTCAGTGGCATCCTGTGAAGTGATTCACCATGCTGTCAATGAAGCTATTTCTCTCCATTTCAGCCTTAAATGGCCTATTCCTTAGTGACTCTCTAGAGTGTTCAACCAGATGAAATACCTTTCTTGTATCTACACTGACATACCCTCCAAAAACTTTGTATGTTTCAATGTGGTGTCCTTTGTTGTGATGCTATCACTCTGGTCCACAATTTTATCTTTGCTCTCATTGGGTTTCAGTTTTGATGGGCTTCTTTGTTTGCACACCTGATTGAATGCCAGCTGGTTACTTTTACCTTTTCTCTGACAGTCTGCGCTGTTGATGTTAAAAGGGATCCGTGTGCCCTCGTACAGAAGTCACTGCAAACTAATAGGCAGTGAAGCTGACAATTAGGAAATGCAAATGGTAAGCTGACCTTTATTTCAAGACAATTTAAGTACAATAGTAAAGATGTCTCACTGTACTTGTACTAAATGATCTTTGTGAGATAACACCTGGGGTACTCTGTACAATTTTGAGCTCCTTACCTAGATAAGGGATAAACGTGCTATAAGGAAATGCAGTAAAGATTTATCAGATTGGTTCTTGTGATGGCAGAACTACCATATAAGAAAGCTTGTATGGTAGTTCTGCCATCACTCTAATCACTCTAGAACACAGGAACCTCACTGGAAATTCTTAGAAGGTTTCTAAGTGTACATATGGGAAGAATGTTTCACTTGGCTGAAGTGTTTAAAACTGGGGTGGGGGGGGTGGAAATCACATTCATAATTCAGGATTAAAATGAGGAGAAATTCCTTTGCTCAAATGGTTAATCTTTGGAATTCTCTATCTCTAAAGAGCAGTGGGAGCTCAGCCACTGATTACATTCAGAACTGAAAGAGTCAAGATTTCTGGACGTTTGAGGAATTGAGGGGATATGGGGATGGGACAGAAAAATGGTATTGAGGTAGATCAAACATGATTCCCTTGAATGACAGAGCAGGCTTGGTGGGACCAATGGCTTATTCCTATTGATAATATTCTTTCTCCAGCTCAGAAAGTTAAAGTTTGGAATCAAGTGATCTCTTAAAACTCATATGGAATACTGATGAGCAGATTATTGATGGGTAGATGCTTGATGCTACTGTTTTTGACTTCTTTCATCACAATTGGTGTTTAAGAGGAATCTGATAAAGGAGGCAATTAGCTGTGACAGACCTACCCACTTTGTAAAGTAGGTCTTACTTGGTCAATTTTCTCTAAGGTAGGATAAAAGCTAAGGTTGTGCCAGCAGAGGAAAGTTTTAGCTGAAGGAATGACTAAATCTGGTGAAGCATTCTTTGTGCTATTCTTCCTTGGATATGAACAGTGTGGAAATCTGGAACTCTGATTTCTCCATTTTCTATTAGTAAAATAAAAGCTAGGACTTTCCAATTTATGACTATTTATTTTGCCAGTTTAACTGATTTTATTATTATTTATCATGTTAGTGATATCCTCCACTGAAGCTAGGCATTTCACTGATATACAAAGTAAAATCCACATAATGTCAAGATTCTCTGTTTAATATCTTAAAATGAAGGTACCATCAGTGCAAAAGATATAATTTGTAAGCATACTTGAAAGTTTAGGGGCAGTTTAAAAGTCTGTCTCCTCTGTGGAACAAGAGAGGTGTTTCAACTGGATAAGAGATTTTGGTTAGATATAAATGTGATTTCAGAGAAAAACCATATTAAGTACATAGATCTTCATTAGGACGATCTATGTTTTATTATTTGTTTCTTTTATAGGGAAAAAAAATAGAGGTTAAATTTTAATTTTTCCTTTGTGATGGTGATCATTCAGGTATGTGCATGTCTAACTTGCTGTAAATTTCACTTGCAATCAGCAAGAACCTATCCTTGTCATTTTTCATCCTTCATAAACTTGAGGTCACCCAGATCTCAGTTACTTTTGCTCTAACTTGCATCAATTCCTATGCACCTACTAGTTGATCTACATGGTTCTCATAAGAAATACCTCCATTTTAAGACTAGCACTCTCATTTTCAAATCCCTCCATGGCCTTAGTCTTCCCTACCTCTTTTGCCAATGTGTTGCATAACATTGGCCTCCTAGCCACCTCAGAACCTAATTCTGGCTGACAATTAGGTCATTTTGAGGGGCAAGAGGCTTTCTAATGAGACACTAGAATAAAAAAGTCAGTGAGTTGCTACTGGACAGGCCAATCACTCACTAGAATGCATCTCTATCCAGCAGTAAAAAAATCAACTGTGATTTTCGAGTGTTTTCACAGCACTCATTTAACCCAAAGCAGATAATAGTGCCGTAGAATGGCAGAGAGAAAAACAATTGTATTAGGAAAATTATTTGTGTAACAAATAGAACAAACTGAAGTGCATCTTGAATAGCACGTATTTTATCATTAGCAGCTCACCCCAGCAATTATTCTGAGATCAAAATATGATGTAACAAAATAAAGGCAAGGGTCATAAATATCAGCAATTATTATGTTTTGAACCTTCAGAGGTTGAAAAATAGACAGCACGGTTTTGGTCCAGGAATGATGAAGACTTTCTGACCTGAAATGCTAACTTAATTTCTCTTTCAACAGATTCTACCTGACCTGTTGAGTTTTTCCGGTATTTTCTGTTTTTAGTATCTGCAATTTTTTTTGATTTTCATGCTAAATGTCAACTTTGTGGAATGGATCACACTGACCCAAGTCAAGATGATGTGGGTTCAACTTCCTCTTGGAATTGCCCTTGCTAATCAGTCTGGTTCTGAGGGCCATTCTTCCAAGGCAGGAGATTATGGCTTCAAGCCTCATAACAGAGCTCATAATCAGACTGACAGTCAACTGCACCACTGTGAACGTGCTACAATGTCAAAAGTGCTTTCTTTTAGCTGAGGTGTTAAACTGGGACCTATTCAGCAAGCAATTAGGAAAGCGAACAGAATGCTATTGTTCATCACCAGGAGAAATGAACAGGAGGTGGCACTTTAGGTGGGTTAATGGGGATGTGTTGAAGTTTACAATCAGATCAGCCACAATCTTATTAAATGGCAGAGTAGGCTTGAGGGGCTGAGTGGTCCAGTGCTGCTCCTAATTCACATGTTCATAATTTGAAGTAGCAGCAGGGAACTTCAAATGGATCTGATTAAGGGTCTTCGAGATGAAAGATTAACTCTATTTCTCTTTCACGAGATGCTGCCTGACCTGCTGAGTGTTTCTACCATTTTCTGTTTGGATTTCAGATTTGCAGATTTTAAAAAAATTTCCTTTGTAAAACCCTTAATTAACACCACCAAAATGGATTAACTAATTAATATCCTGCCTGTTACAGCTAGGATATGTTCGGTGCAAATTAGTTGTCAGCAGAGGAAATGCTTCAGAAAAAAAGTCACTACCAGGTTGTGAATTGCTTTGAGGCATGAAAGGGGCAATTACAACTCCCTGAGATAACCTGGCAGCACTAGCAGGTCACTTCCTTCCATTATGTCTTGTATGTGTGTAACATAAAACAACAGTTGTACAATGAAGCACATACAGAGGAGCTGGAGGAACTCAGCGGATCAGGCAGCATCTGTGGACGGAAATGGACAGTCAATGTTTCGGGAGACCCATTCGAAATGCCTGACCCACCAAGTTCCTCCAGCTCCTTTGTGTGTTGTTCCAGATTTCCAGCATCTGCAGTCTCTTGTGTCTCCGTTTAGAAATGTCCTCCAAGAAGTCCAAATGGCAAATATTTTCAAGTATGAATTCTGACAGCAAACCTTTCCATCACAAACAAACCTACTCCTGTTTTCCCCTTATATCCATACACGTGCACTTTCCAATAGAAACCACCGGATGGTGATCAGAACCTATAATCTTGCTGACCTTTCTTCTTGTTGAGAATACAGTAACCTGATGGACTTGATGGACGATCACAGTGATTGCAAAATTCCATGGTTACCTCTGGACTTTTTCTTTTAAAGTATGATAAGAAGGTGGGGTTCACCCTACCTTTGACCTAGTTCCCATAAAAAGCTCCATCATTTCCTGATGGAAGTGGGGGAGGAGCATCTGACTCGGTGATTATAAACTTAAAAAGGCTACACCCAGCCTTCTTTTCCTCAGGCGATAAAAGATTTCATTGTAATTTTCCTTGTCCAATTAAGTAAGAGTTTATAGACAAAAAATGCTTATTTTTACTTATTGAAACATGGGAAAACAATCCAAAATATCAGTTACCTATATTCTCCCCCTCGTCTCAAATGCATCTGGTGCTTACCCAAGTGTACTGCTGCTGGACAAAAGGTTCCCTTGCCAAGCTATTTGCGTCCTTACCATTAAGTGCACTCCACCCTTTTAAGTGTGAGAATAACAAGCTGAGCTGGAATGTGGATATCTGGAAACCATTATAAGACAGAGGGTCAATAACAGAGAATGAATCCACGGCTTTAATCATAGTGAGGGCTTAAAGTGAAGCGCAACCAGTTTATAACCTTCACCTGATCCTCCATATTGGAAAGCATCTCCAATCCGCTGCCTGCTATCATCTCCAAGGAAACTTAGTAAAAAGAAAAGGTCATCTAAATCATCAGGAGAGTGTTTCTGAACAGTATTCTTCCTTTCTGAAGGAACCAACTTGTAACTGAGGTCCAGTTCCATAGAATCTGGCTTTCATTTATATTTTCACCACCCCCCCCGCCCACTCTTAATGAAGCTGGATGGGGATGGGGGTGGAAGGGAAATGATGGATGATAGAATAAGGCAATCAGAAACAAGTGCTAAAGATCACTTAGAATAACTCTCTATGCTCATGTCTGAAGATAGATTTCTTGGGTTATGAGCCAGGAAACCAGAGGAGGCATCAGTCCATGCCAACTATCAAGTACCCATCTATATTATCATGGTAATTCAATATTGTCCTCCTTCCCAATTTTCTATGCAGAGCCGGTGAAAATCAATTATGAATGGAAACCTCAAATGACCCGACTTGCTTTCCTGTACCAGCACTGCCAGTCAGTTGCAACAGTGCCGGCATCATCCTGGCTGACTTAGACCCTACATCGAGCAAAATAAGCAAATGATTTGAATACCTCAGTTGTGCAATCTCAATGCATTTGCCCATAAGTCTATAACAATCATAATTGAAGTAGAATTAATGGATATTTTAAAATTTTATATGGGGTGGATTTGGGAGAAAGATATAATTGCAGAAGTTTTCAAAAACTGACGCCTTCCTGGAATTTGCACTATCAACCATTTTGAGATTTGCAATTGTAGCTCTGGATATCAGCATTCTGAACTTTTTTTTGCCATACAATTATTTAAGCAACTTATTCTAACGATTATGATGTCATCACAGAAGCAGTAAATGCAAGCTCTGAGACTGTACTAGTGTTGCATTTCAGTTGCCAATCATACAGCGACTATTCCATTATTCTGTATTCAGTTACTGATATTTATGGCCGCAAGAACATTCAGTAAATCAGCTTGGGTTTCTGCTTCTGATCCCAATCACTTTAGTCTTCTACAGAGTGTTTTTCTGGAGAAATAGTGAGAATGGGATTGCTGTGGTATCTATTGCTTTCTAATAGATCACTCAGACTGACTTTCTATGCTCACGTGTAGGACATAGAACAGTACAGCACAGGGACAGGCCCTTTGGCCCACAATATTTTTATTGGTATTGGTTTATTATTGTCACTTGTACTGGGGTACAGTGAAAAACTTGTCTTGCAAACCGATCGTACAGGTCAATTCATTACACAGTGCAATTACATTGTACTACCTCAATGAAATCTGTACTAATGCAGAGTGCATTGATGTAGTACAGGTGAAAACAATAACAGAACAGAGTAAACTGTCAAAGCTACAGAGAAAGTGCAGTGCAATAAGGTGTAAGGTCACAACAAGGTAGATCGTGAGGTCAGAGTCCATCTTATCATACAAGGGAATCATTCAATAATAGTCTTATCACAGTGGGGTAGAAGTTGTCCTTAAGTCTCTGCCCTCAGGCTCCTGTATCTTATTTTGCTGAACTACTTAAATGCCTAACTGAACTAATCCCTTCTACGTACACAATGTCCATATGCCTTCATTCTTTGCACATTCATGTGCTTATCTAAGAGCCTCTTAAATGCCTCTATCGTATTTACCTCCACCACCACCCAATATGGAGATATATTTCTTGAGTTATGTACCTAGGAACACAGGAGACATTGGTCCATGCCGACAATTGAGTATCCATCGATACTAATCCCATTTTCCAGCACTTGGCCCATTATACCTTGGTAATTCAGTGCTTGTCCAAATGCTCTTTAAATCTGATGTGTTGTCTCTCCTTTCATCATCTTTCAGGCAATGTTGTCTCCTTTGTCATTCAATCCCATAACGGTTGGTTTGTGAACAAAAATTATGCAATCTCAGACTCTGTTCAACTGAGCCCCTCGCACCCACAGCATTTTGGCAAGACAGTGACATATTTCTACTTCTCTTTTTGATTTCATCCATACACATCCAGACTCTAATTTAAAGAAATGCTGGAAGTACTTCACAGGTTAGGCAGCTTCTGCTGAGGGAGGGAGAAAGAGAGTTTATGTATCAGGTCAATGATCTTTCATCATAACTTGGAAAAGTTAAAAGCAGAACAAGTTTTAAGTTCCAGAGAATTGGGGAGAGGAGCAGAGAACAAAAGGGAAGGTCTTGGGGGAGACCTGGAGAGATCGAATTACACAGGTAGTGATGGTGCTGGCCAGAAATGAGTGGTGAAGATACGCGAGGAGGAGCACAAGTAGGTGGAGTAGACGAAAGCTGAATTACCAGAATGGAGAGTAAAGTAAAACAATGCTGAAAATGACTGGAATGTTCTAATTTTCAGATCCTGTTCCTTGGTTCTGAATTACCCAACTAGAGAAAATAATTCAATAGCCAATACGTGTAGAACAATATCCCACTAAATGATAAAATTTGAATGCAAGATTGTCCATCCAAAACATTAACTCAGTTTCTCTCTTCACAGACGCTGCCTGACCTGCTCAGTAATTGCAGTATTTTGTGTTTTTATTCCACCAAGGGATTCTTGAGCAAAAAATTGGAAGTAAGATACAGGTCGGTCTCTTACTCTCTTTGGTTCAATGGGGAGAAATAATAACTTCTACTTCTATTGCTGTAAGTATTTAAATTTTGAATCAGCTGTATTTCATCTTTTGAGAAACATTTGCAAATTTTTAGCTATTAATAACAAGCTTGGGAGAAAGGATTTCAACATGCAAACTCCCTTCAATGTGCAAAGGTTGAACTGCACACAAACCAACCTTGCGGGTGTCCAGACCTGGAGTCCAATTAACACACTAGTCTACAGATATAGATAATACATGTCTGAATACTATTATTACTTATTTTTTTTCTAATGGAATTAGGTTTGAGCTATTTAAGGTGTCACTTTGTTTTAGCTCAACTGCACTGAATTTGCTTATCTGTAATTAGAATAATTATATAAATGACTGGGTGGTTTAATCACAATGTAAGAAAAGTTCATTTTAAATTCAAAATAATGCATTTTCTTTTACCAACTACAATATCTAATGTATAAGAGCAGTCTGAGCAGGAGTGCATCATTTAACTCAGTACCCCATTTCAGCCTGTAGACCAAGTACAATCACATTTGATATTCTCACTGGATTCCAAGCTCTATGCACTGCAGGACTTCCACTGGAATCAATACATCATTCATTACATTACTTATTTTACCATTAACCTCAATAATAGTTGCTTCCCTTTCTCTCTCTTGTCACTGATATTCAGATTATACTGATTCCAGTCACCAATATTGTTCCAACCATCTTGTTGCTAAATATTATAAAAATGTTTTTACTTAAAGGAGTCACCTCAACAAGATTATTTTCAGGATATGGTCAGCTTATTCTACATGCTATTTATTATAGATTTCAACTACTTAAATTTCTGATAAATATATTAGTTTTAGCAAATTGTGAATCCTTCACTTAGGCTTGGAGTAACACAGCATCCATGACATCTAATTAAAGAATAATTCTGTAATTGTTATCAACCAATGTACTTGCTTATCCTGAATTAATTAGTTCAACACTGTT
>JARFYF010000069.1:7149449-7159966 GCA_030265395.1 Rhina ancylostomus
TGATCTAGTGGAATAGGCCAGTCTTAGCCTCCAGTCAATGTAGTTTGATTCACTGGTTTGAAATAATTCAGAGACTCCAGTCACTTGAAAACTGACTTTTGGTGTCTTAGTGCCATTAGGTCTTGAGTTGCTAGAATTAGTGACTTTTATGCATCCCTAAATTGTAAAATGACTTGCATTTGGTTTGATCTTTAGTGTTAGAGCTGATTTTTCTCCAGATCTATTTAAAAAAGAAAATGAAAGTTAATGGCCCTTGAGGGTTTTGTTCAAATCCTTCCCTTAGTGCTATATATTAGTTCAGACATTGTAATCCCAAGGATGGTTACGTTCTCGTATATTGGTTCAGAACTGTTTAACTCCGTAACTTATTTCCTTCCACTGCCTTCCATAATGCATGGCCTTTCTAAACCCGAGCTTGTCGCACCTAGCGAGTTATTCATTTATTTTGTCTTGGATCCTTTATTCCAACTGTGGCATTGTTCATGAGCAGTGGCTTGCATCCTTAAACTTTCTTGTTCTTGATCCTATCCCAAAGATATGGGTTGCTTTTGAGAATATAGGAGGAATAAGCCAGTTACCCCCTCAGGTAGTGGTTTCCATCCTTGTTTGAATGAAATGCTCCCTTATTTGCACTAGAACCTGCTGCCTTTTCCATCGTGCTAGTTGACTTTGGAGAATATTCCTTTTAAAGAGTTGGGGCTGGTCTGTGGATTGCAAGTCATATGGCCAGAGCAGCTTGTGAATTTGAGTATGCTTTTATGTATTATTTATAAACTTTCTAACTAAATTACTTCAATGTTCTTAAAGTTTCATGCCACCACTATATTCCTAGCCAACTGAAGGATACACAAACCCCCCAGGTTGGGAGCTAGTGTTAGAGTTTATTCTATCATTCAGCTGTAGTAGTTATCTACTGATGACCTCATCTCCTGATCTATGCTTACCAACTTAAAGTTCTATTGATCAATCCTAAACATTTTAATAACTGTGGTATCTTCAAAACGTAAGTGGAAATTAATAACTTTTTACTACCCTTGATAAATTCATGTTTGTCACACTCTAATTTTAAAAACATCATTCTGGATTTTCTCCATCACATAGATGCTTGATATATCCAGTTTATTTTCTTAATTATCTTAAAAATCCCCATTAAACCATCCTACAACTGAAGGGAGTAAGAATTTATGCAATTTGTTGTCATGCTATAAACCCTGAAGTCCTGGTATCATTCTATTGAATCTATACTGAACCCCTCCAGATCTAGTATATCCTCCTGAACTACATTGCACAAAATTGAATGCAGACCTCAAGCTGGGGTCTGACCAAGACTGTACGAGTAAAGCATAACTTCCTCCCTTTTTGTATTCTTGTTCCCTTGAGATGAAGGCCAGCATGCTATTACCCATTTGATTATTTTTTTCACACCTGCTTTTAAGTGATTACTGCACCTGGGCACCCAAATCATTTCTTTCTTGTCTCAGCATGGGACATATTTTGATTTGCTTTTTTTCTTTTTGGTTCAATGTGAATGACCTCCAGCTTCCCAATGTTGAACTTCATCTGGCATAGTTTTACCTATTTGTTTAATAATGCTCCTTTGCAACTTCCTGTTCCTCAGCTAGTCAGCTGACTGTGCCTCCTAATTTAGTAAGACCTGTAAAGATAGACATGCAACTCCATTGTTTCATTCAAGCTATTGATGCATGTGGTGAATAGTTGAGATACAAGTAGATCTTTCCTTGGAATATTCTACCAATTGGAATAACTTCCTTGTTGTCACATGTAGCATGTGGAAGTTTTTACTATTAGATTTGAGATCATTGCAAGATAAAACAAAATCCTTTTTCTTGCTAATTTATTACTCTACCTGGCTTTCCCAGTCTATGATCTTTTGTAGAAGCCATTTTTAGTTTTATCCCTTGCCTCATTTTGTTCTGTGGTTGCTCAACTCTTTAAAAATAGAGATTTTGTTTTACATTTTGTGGAATATATTGGTCTGATATTAGACCAATACTATCAATTTATTCTACTGTTTGGAACTATAACCATGAATGGTGGAGCCTCTAGTCAATTTATGGCTTCTACTTAAAAACCTTGATTTTTTTTGACATCCTCTTCTCAAACCCAAATTCCTTAATGAAAAACTTTCATTTAAGCAGTGACTTTAAGATGTAATCCATTTGTAGTTGGAGATGATTAATAGATTTAATGGTGTGGATGGAAAGAAACTTTCCTCTGGTAACAGGCTTAAAGCCAGGGTGGGGAATTGGTGGAGGGGAGCAAACTTTTCAAATAAGGCCAATCGTAGGTGATGTTAGAATACTCTTTATATAAAAAGGAATGGAAATTTGGAACACTCACGTCCACCAAGGGTCCACTGAATTTGGTTAGGTAAAATGAAAATGATTAGTTGGCAAAGGTATGGATCATGATATCATTGAAATATTTTTTAAAAAAGTGAAGCTGAATGGCCTAATTTTCCTATTGTTTTTTTTTTGATCTCAGGACATCCCAAAGTGATATACAGCCAGTGATGTAGTTTGAAAATTCTGGTTTATTAGAAAAGTTGCTGCCAACTTTCACTCTGCAAAGTCTCTCAAGCATCAGTGGAATAATAAGCACCAAGTTATTTCTTGGTGGCTTGGGATAAGCATCAGTCAGCACATGGGATATTCCACACTCCATGATATTCTGTTATGATGGAAGGTCATCAACTTGAAAGGTTTATTTGTTTTCTGTTTCTCTGTCTGTAACTTCCCAAACTGCAGTGTATTTTCAATATTCTATATTTATTACTGGCTACTCCCTGTTATTCTTAGAAGTTGTGCTGTAAGCAATTTGTTTTTGTGCAGTCTTCTGAATTAGGATCTGGGTTACACTAGATTCTGTGTCCAGGACTCTGGAGCAAAGCTGGAATGCAACATCTAATGGAAAAGAGAATGTATCATGGCTGACTGTTCCTGCATGATCACTAGTTACAAAATGTTCCCTTGCTATCAGATTGTTAACTAATGCTAGTTCATTTCTTGTTACTAAATGTAGCTGTTTGGTAGTTATTTCTAAAAAGTTTTCCATCAAGGTATCCCAAATAAACATTGGAAATGTATGTTTTCTACCATTTAAGCTGTTCTGACTCTTAGTGTTTCTACCAATATTGCATAGTTTCTGCTTTATTTTTCTGGTGTCATTATTTCCTCCTCTTGTTCTACCACCCAATTTAGTTGGTGTCAAACATTGCTCTTCTGAAAAAGGCATGAAGCATTGGGGATTAAAAAAAATGATATCAAAGGTTTTGGGGAAGGAGCAGGTGCAAGATTTTTGTCATTTTCCTAGGTCTAATAGCAGATATAAAATTAGTGAGGAGTGACCATAGATATATGAATATTTAGATTTTTCCACTATGAATATTTAGATATCTTTTAAATCTTAGCTGCTAAGAGTTTTGAAAATATTTTGTAATGTGCTAAGCATACTTTAGATAAAGCCTGAATTTGCTTTTGCTTTGTAACTTAGTATTTCTCTAACAAAGACTAGACACTTTTTTTTGTTAATGTCTGTAGTAAATTAAAATTTTGAGTTCCTGTAACCATTGCTTTCCTCATTTTAATTGATTTTTGCCCCTTTTTGTTTTCTTAAACACTAATATTTGCTGAATATTGTTTCCTACATGATGCTCACTTGGCCACTTTTCATTTGGTAGGAATTTCAGAGTAAATGTTAACTTGTCTGTTGAGCCATCCAACTTCAGTGTTGCAGTTGTTGACTAACATTAACAGCCATTTTATTCAGCCTTGTATTCGACTTGTACTTCGTATAACAATTCCAGGCTGTAAAATCTGTAATATGACCTAGAATTCCCTTTCAAAGAAAGTGTTAATACCTTTACATTATCCAAATGCTGCACTTGAACCATTCTACCTTTTAGGACGAGGTAAAGGGTAGTGGCTGTTGACATCTTTTAAGCACGGGAATAGAAGTATGGCAATGAATATATATACAGCCTGTTTTCCACTAGTAGAGTTGTATAGAAACGGGCCCTTCAGTCCACCATGAGCATTGCCAACCATCAAGTACATATCTAAACTAATCCCATTTATCAGCACGTGCTCTGTGGCCTTTTATGCCTTGGCAATTCAAGTGCTCAACTTCATGCCTCTTAAATGTTTTGGGAGTACCTGTCTCCATTGCACATTTTGGCAATGCATTCCAGAGCCTAACAATCCCCTGGGTTTTTCTTAAAAACTCCATCTAAGTTTCTTACTCCTTACCCTAAATTAGTTTCAGTTACTTTTGCTTTAAGGAAATGTTTCCTACTTTCTGTCGTATCTATATACCTTATTTTGTATACTTCTATCAGGTCTCTATTGGAGTCTTTACTCTGAGGAAAGTGAACCCAGCCTATCCTGTCTCTCTTTGTAATGTAACGCTCCATTCCAGGCAACATCTTGATGCATGTCCTCTGTACCCTCTCCAGTGCCATCACATCCCTCATAATGCAGTATGCAATTGGATAAAAGCTAATCTGTAACCAATTTTTATTTTCCCTTGAACAGATTTCAAATTTATACTGAGTGAAAATGATTCTTTCTCAAATACCCTAGTAGTGTCAGATTAATGTTGTGGCCTCTTAAGCTGAAATCTCCATTGGGGGAAATAGCTTTCCTTTACTGGCCCTATGGGGCCCCTCTAAAGGTTGTAGTAATTTTGTACCCACTCTTCTTCCAAACTCAATGTGTTTGGTATGTGCCCCGTCCAAATCACAGTGCTGCTAAGATGGGGTCATTTGATGATTGTGCTGTTCAACTTTCAAGGTCAATGTATCCTTCCTGAGGCATGGTGCCAAAACTAAAATATGCAATTGCTGATAAAATCTCATCAAAGAATAGTATTCCTTCTTCATCTTTTCCTGTAACGAATATATTTACATTTGTTTTTCTTGGATCTGAAGTGGATGATCTTGCACTGGTCCACCTGTCAGTTTTGTTCAGTTAATGTTTGCCCCTTTGTAACTTACTGCTTCCATTTTATTGTGCTCCTTAACTTGGGTTCATCTGCAAAGTTGAATACATATCTTTGTTCCTTCATCTCAGTGAAAAGTTGAGTGATAGTGCAAATCCCTAAGGAGTGCACTTAGAGCATCATATTCTATCCACATTCCCCTTATCTTCCCCCCCACCCCCTCCCCCCCCACTGCCAGATTCTACTACTCATACTGCCAGTCAGTCCATTCTTTATCCTTCCTTTTCTCTTGCCTTTCAAGAAGAATATGGCTATTTAGTGCATTTTTATTTTTCCAAAATTATGTAGTATTTTAGATACCTTTTTGGAAATATAAGTGAATGATATCCAAAGATGCACTGTCTAACATTTCTATGATCTCAAAAGATTTAATTAGTTTATAGAATACAAAATACAGATTAATTTTTTTTATATCTTCTGCATTTGAATGAAATCACTCTTGTCTATGCTGGATCTTAAAGATTACTTGAGGATTTGGTGCAGATGGAAACAACACCATGAGAGAGAAATTGGCTTAAAGTTGGCAATCATGCTACTATTTAATATTTTCATCTTTGACCTTGTCTCTCTGAGTTCTCCTAGGAGGTCATCTGTTTCTAAATAGAGGCATATTTTGTCCTTGGAGGGATTTCATCATAGATTAACAGAATAATGCTTGGATTCCAAGGTTAAATTATAAGGAAAGGTATTTTCTGGAATTTATAATGAAAAGGTGTGATTTAATATGAGGAAAAAGACAGTGGAGTTAGGCCACAAATTAACCATTATTGAATACAAGCCCAGGTTTATGAGCCTAAATAGTCTACTAGTAGTCCAATGTTTTTGGGCAATTCATTCTAAGTTCTAAAGTTAACATCCATGTTCTAATGCTGATCATGATGGAACTAATGTTAAAACCTTTCAGTGGGGCACTGTTGCAGCCATCCTGCATTTTCCTCTTTTTTTGTGTTCATTCCATTTTGCAAAATTTTTTTCCCCTTAATTCCTTGGTTTTCTCTTTTGAACTTTACACATTGAGGATGCCTTCATTCACTGTTTCTTTTGGGTGTCATTAACTGAATTGACTAAGTTGATTTATGTGTGATCCTTGCCCAGAGATCTGTTTAGAGTGGTGGAGGGAATATGACATTAAACATTGAACCTTTATGTGGAGAACTAGATAATTAACTGGCAGCAGAATTAATCTTAATTTTGTGCTCTCTTTTTGATCCATCCCCTAATCATAATATGGGAAAATATGTATATAAAAATTCTAGGATGTGAAATCTGCTCCTGCCTACAAATGAACTCTATGGCTTTTTTTAAAAATACCCGAATTATTTGTACTTCATCCTTGCTGTGTTACAAGCAGTTACTTAATACAGAGGTGAAAAGGTACAGAATGTACCAATGCTGTGCTCATGAAAAGGATGGCTGAAACTTATAAATGATGTCTTTTTTGCATCTATTTACCATGAAGATTTCTCATTTAGCACCCATTCCCATGTGCATGTTGTCAGGCAGTAGCTCTAAAATCTGATTTTGTCAAACCATATGGGGTCCCCAAGATGATAAGTGATAATACTTCCAAGCCACTCATTTTCTGTAAAATGTTTTGGTGTATTGAGTTTGTGAATGGCTGCACAGAATTGCAGATTTCTGTTTACAATTGAATAACCTGTGCCTGAAAGGTCAACAGAATTTCTAGCCATGTATTAGTTATATCATGGAAAGAAATGCATAATAGCACAGCATAATGAATAAATCAACTTGCTTCCATTCCCATAATATTTGGTTGGATGGAGGCCTTGCTCTTTACTTTAGGAGTAAAGTGTGGGGGAAGGGAATGATGGGAAGGAATGTTAACTGAGAAATGGACAAGAGGCAGTGTATAGTAATTACTTGCTTTTACACCTGAATTGCATTTGTCACATTCGGCTTGCAAAAGTCAGGAGCACTAAATATAGGCACTACTATTTGGAGAACGGCAACCATTTTGAAAGGATTAATATATTACTGTGGATCTAGCTCACTTTAGGGACTAAGTTGCAATGGATTGTGTACTGAGTTAGTGTGGTGGCAGCTTCATAAAAGATTATCAGACTGTTGGAAAATTGAATGTTAATTAGAAACTAAATCTTTCAAAATTGATATTATACTGTATAGTAGCCATGCACCATCTCCCAAATATATGGATGTTAAGGGGATTATTTGAACAAGTTTTTTTTTGCATCCTGGTGACTATTCCTCCAATGACCACATTCACCACCAAAAATGGATGCATTTGTCATCACCCAAAGTTTTATGGGGTCTTGTCAAGGATAAGATGGGTTGCATAATGATTTTCACTTAGTTTTAAAATGGCTCAATGCATGAAAATTATGTAACTTTTCCTATTATTGCAGCAAGTGGTAGGTTCATCACCACCCGCATGATGACCAAGAAGTACATTAAAATGTCTAAACTATCTTTCTTTCACTTGTACCTGATAAAATTAGTAACTTCAATGTAACAACAGTGGTTTATGAAACAGACTGGATAAGCAGATATTTTTTTTCAAAGAAGTAACATTTGTGGTTGATGAACAAAAGATTGGTATTTGGAAGTTTCTCTAAGAGTGAGTTGTACAGGAGTTAAAATTTTGATTTACTTTTCTCTATAATGTACGTACAATGTAGTTTTGTTCCAAACTTGCACAAATTTAAATTAAATCTAGAATGTTAACACTTGAGTCAAAGTGAGTCTCCCCATCAGTTATTGCTTTTTAAGATATGGTGTGGCCTTTGCTCCTTGGCCAGTGTAGCTGACAGATGGAGGTGTACCAGCCTTGATTCCTACTTCCTATTGATTGTTGACTAGCTTAGACCCTGCTGATACTGTGCTGAAATTGGCATTGACACTTAAGAGCTCAAGTGGAAATTTAGTTAGGGTTCCTGCTGGTGTTCATGACCCATTGATAGGCTTGGATTTAAGTTGTTGAAGTTTGGGCTTGATTGTGACGCCTTCCAGTTTAAGAGACTTGGCTAAAGCTTTGTCTAAATGCTGAGCGAGGTAACAGTAATAAGTCTTCTAACACTTGTCATATTTTTAGAAGCTGAGTAAAAATATAGAGAGAAATCTGTTTCAGGCGGACTTGTACTAAAATAGTAATTATTGAATAACAGCTGCTGTTAATTAGAACTAATGGAGAGAAGTTGCAGGGCTTCCAGCTTTAAATTTTATGTGCAGTAATTAATGGAGTTGTTCATTGGCAGGAGAATAATCCTTGTGCTGTGTTGATATCAGATTTTATTTCCTCCTAACATTGTGGCTTGGTGAAGGACACATAATTGAGATAGCTTTCAAGGGTAATATTACCTTTGTCCTCAGTAGTTGAGTTCATGGTCTTGGGAGATGCTATCTGAGCCAGTGTGCAATTTGCAGTACACTTTGTAGATGGTACATGCATACTGCAGCCATAGTGGAGGGAGTAAATGCTTAGGGTGGTTGGTCTGATTTCAATCTATTGGGTTTTTCTTATCAATGGTGTTGAGTTGCTTGAGCATTGGAGCTGTACTCTTCCATACAAATTGAATGTATTAAGTATTTCATCATACATGGAACACTACAGCACAGTACATGCCCCTTGGCTAGCCCTTCCCTCTCACAGAGCCCCCTATTTTTCTACCTGACATCATTTTAGTTAGTGGAAGGACTTTACAATCCAGGAGATGAGTCACTTGCTGCAGAGTACCCAGCCTGTGGCCTGCTTTTGTAGTCACAATATTTATGTGGCTGGTCCAGTTGAGTTTCTGGTCAGTAATTTGTGGGAGTTTGTGAAGTTAATGTCATAGAATGACATGTATTTGGCTTGTATTGAAGCTGGTCATTATCTGGTACTTGGTGGCATAAATGTCACTTTCACACATGCTGCATGTTGTCTTAGTCTATATTTGCATGTAGCAAGACTACTTCATTTTCTGAGTTCCCAATGAATTGAATGTTGTTTAATCATTGAATCTTAAGATGGAAGGCCATTGACGAAGTGGTGGAATATGTTTGGCCATTGGATACTATCCTGAGGAACTCCTAAAGTGATATGCTGGCATTGAAAAATTGACCACCTACAACCATTTTCGTTTGTTTAGGATGCCACTCCAACCATTGAAGTGGTTTTCCCATTAACCATTTATTATGTTTTTGCCTGGGTGCTGTGACATCACATTCAGTCAAATGCTAAATCAATATCAAAGGCAGTTAGTCTTCCTTTCTCTGGAATTCATCTCTTTGGTACGTGTTTAGATTAAGGCCTTTGAAGTCTGGAGGCTAGTGGATCTTGTGAAACCCAAACTAGCCTGCCAAATTGACTTTTGTCCTGTTTTTTGTGGGCACAGCATACTTGGGCAGTTTTCCACATTGTTGGTTGGTTCTGGAATGTAAGACTTCAGTACAGCCAGATATTGTCTGCTGTCAGTCTTTTGCTGTATCTTGTGCACTCAGATGTTTCTTGATATCATGTGGATTGAATTGGCGGGCTTTTGCCGTGGAGACCTTGGGAGGAAGTCTAGATGGATCATGCTTCGGGCTCTTCCGCTTGCAGACACTTGCAAATGCTTCAGCATTTTTCTTGGCACCCCCATGTTGTGCTCCATATTGTTGAGGATAGAGATGTCCTTGGAGCTGCCTTCCATTAGCAGTTTAATTGTTCACCATTTATGATTGTATGGGGGAGGGCTGCTGGGTTTTAATCCATTTGATTGTTGATTTAGTCAGCTTTGTCTATTCAGCACAAAATTGTGTGTTGCCCAGATTCAGCATTTGCAATCTCTTGCGTCTCCAGTTGTGTATTGCATGTTGTTTTTGCTGTTTTGTGAGCATTTCCTGTTCAGCATTGCAAGACTGGCATCTCATTTTTGGGTAGGTTTGGTGCTGTTCCTAGCATGTCCTTCTGCACTCATTGAAACAGGGTTGATCCTTTGCCTTGATGATGATGATAATAATAGAGATGAAAAGACCGAGTAATGAAGTTACTGTGTTGGAGTATCTTGCTGCTGCTGGTTTGAACTGCCAAACTTGTTCTGCGCATCCCATTCAGCATGATTATTACACTACACGATATAAGGGTACATTTTCAAAGGGGGCCAGCAGCAATGCACTGATTATTTGAGAGATTATGCCTACATTTGGGCTGGTTAGTGCTGGAGGACATTACAGGCTGTCCAGCCCAATCTTGTTCCTACATTTATGCCTTCTAAAGGGAGCCATTAAAATAGCCATAAAGGGGAGTCAAGTTCAAGTTGTACTTTATTGTCATTTACCCATATGCTATAAAAACACATGGAGGAACGAAATGTTGTTTCCCCCAGACTCGCACAACAGAGGACATACATAGAACAGAAGACATGCACAAATTTTTTTGTCTGCATTTTTTTTGTACAAATAGTGCAAGAAAAAGTATACTGAATACAAAATTAGTGCAGGGTTAGTGAAAAACTGATTTGGATGAAGAAAATACAGAACTCAGTGTGTTGCACTAAATG
>JARFYF010000069.1:7202163-7215084 GCA_030265395.1 Rhina ancylostomus
TAAATCAAGTGTATTTGGTGTGAATAAAAACTTGCACAATTTCAATTACATTAGTCCCCAACTTTCATAGAGTAAAATGATGAATTCCCCTACCTTGCTATAAGCAATGAGATGTATCTATGCAAGTGTCCAAATAAATAGCCAGCATAATCTCTTAACTGTTTTACAAAGGTACCCAAGACTAATTGGGCTTTAGGTGACCCAGAAAGGAACAAGAATTGCACCATTTGGCCTCAATGTATTACAGATGATGAATGCTGCTTCTTATGGTACATGAAATAAACATGGTACCTGTTTACATGAAATAACGTCCTCTGCTTTTAATGTGAAACAGTGCAGCAGAGGTCTGCTGATCTTTGAAACATCCATGATATGTAAACGTCAGAAATGCTCTGTATTTGGAGAATATTAGGATCATGTAATGAGATAAACACTGCACCGTGTATATTTAGAAATGCCCATTTGCAATGTATTTTGAGCTTGCTTTCCCTTAGTTTTAATATGCTGGCAGTTGCTGAGGTACGTGCTTAAAGTTCTTATGGTCACAGGCTTTTTATTAGATAGTGGGGAATACAGCAGTCTCCTTTGGTATTCCTGGATGATGGGCAGCAGAAGTATCCAAGTTCTACTCTGGAACCCTCTGCACATTATTCACTTTCTAACATTTCTCTTAAAGGTGGTGCCTGCTTTTCCTTATCACTTAAAAACAATCCATATTAATTGATAACACTGTTTCAATTAGAGTTGAGATGGGCAGTCAATTTACTCTCTTTAAAGGACTAAGGAGAGAAGTTACAACAACTAATCTTAATAAAAGCAGAGTAATTTTTCTACACATGCAGCAAGTGAAGAATAGATGAATATTAATCATGCTTTAAACAATCCATCACTTTTGAAGTGGTCGTCAACATTGGCATGGCAATTACTCGGCTACCTCCTACCTGCCTAGTGACAAATGCTGTCACTATATTTAACCTTTTCATTCAACCATTTGTGATCCTAAATTGATTTCTTGATCGATATGCTATGTTTACTTTCTTGATCTTTTTCTCCTGGTTGATGTGACTGGTTTTATGTATGTTCTTGTTATGAAAGTCCAGTGGTGTGGGGGTGATTACTGAAGTAATGGTCTGTGGTCATGAGCTGGCTGGGAAGAATTCCCATGTGCATCTAAACTGGTCAATACTCATTGCTGATGAGACTATTTGCTGATAGTATAATCTCACTAATAACATCTATTTACCAGGCAGTTTTATTTTTTGGCTGTCTACATAAAATTATTTTTTATATAAACATCCAGACAAATAAATTAGGTTAATTATAAATTTATTTTTAATCTGTTTTTTGAAATACTTTTTATTTTCAGCATTTTTATTATGTGTTACACAGAATATCATCACCCTCCTGTTCACCGATCTGTGTGTTCAGAGCTCTGAAGAATTGCATGCTGACTGCTTTTTTTTGAATTTGGTCTTAGAACAAAGATGTGTTTGGAAAAACAACTACTAGAATCTGCGGGCAAGCTCATTTCATGCAAGGCCAAAATTGTTCAGAAGATTCTAAATCTGAACTCAAACTTTGTGTTAATAGGATTGCTGTAGTTCCACAGTTGAACAGTGGAATGCAAGAAATAGTAGACTCTCCGCCTCCTTAAGCCGGCTCCACTATTCAAAGATTACAAATGCTCTGATCATTGGCCTCAACTACACTTTCCTGCTTGTTTCCCATAATCGCTGATTCCCCTGCAGACCAAAAATCCTATCTCAGCTTCCTGCTTGGTCCCTTAGTGGGGTTAGTACTGTTGACCTGGGTTTTGTGGATGAAGTCGGCATTGAGTTTGCATGCCTTACTTGTAGACTCAGTTGCTTCTGTCTAGTACTGGATAATGTCCAATCCCTAAGAAATCAGCCTCATCATTAGTATGCGTGTTTAGGACTGGTAGAAAAATTAGAAACTGGTTGAAACAAAAGCATTCGCTCTACAATAGATGGTAAAGACTTTTTGGGTGACTCTCTGATAATTTGAAATCCATTTGTTTTGGCCCCATCAAATTTAATGATGCACTTTGTGTTCACCTGCAACGTCAGCTTTCTCTGACAGTTATTGTGTGAATAATAGCAAAAGTAATGAACCACATCATATGCACAGGGAGACTTTCTAAGTCGGCATCCCTATTAACTGTTTTGATTCAGAGTTGAGTTGAATTGCATTACTCTGATTGAAATTCTAATGGAACTTCTCAAGCACTATATATGGCTGTGTCAGGATAACCTCTGCAGATTGGATAGTTGGTGTAGAATTTGATGAACTAGATTTGTGCAATGAATTACTTCCTCTAAAGAAAGACAGAAGTACACAAGAAAATAGCAGGAGTAGGGCACTTAGCTCACTGTGCAAGCCCCACATTTATTATGGACGTGGATAACCTGGCCTCTGCCTCAACTGCTCTCTGCCATTTCCATGTGGCCCTCAATTCCCTGATCTTTCTTTCAAAGATTTATCTGCCTCCTTAGACCTGTGAGCTAGCCTCCACAACCCACTAGGGTAGAGAATGCAGTTTGTGAAAAATTCCTATATAACAGTTTTAAATGACTGCCCCTATGTTCAATACACTACCATTAGTGTAATCATCTCAATGTTGTCTTAGTCACAGTGAGAGAGTGCACAGAAACTATCCCTTCGGCCCGACTTGTGCATTCTGACCCAGATGCCCACGTAAGCAAGTCCCATTTGCGAACATTTAACCCACATCTCTCTAAACCTTTCCTATCCATGTACGTATCCAAATATCTTCTAATGGTCCCCGAGTCTGTGCTGATCATCAGCCACCCACTCGCACCAATCTTATATTAATCTCATTTTTTATTCTCCTCACATGGTGCGATTTACAGTGGCTAATTACCGACCAAGCCGCATGTCTTTGGGATGTCAGAGGAAACCCATGCCGTCAAAGGGAGAATGTGCTATCTTGTATGTTTCAATATGATCATCTTCATTTTTAACTCCAAAACATACAGTTCTAACTTTTTAGCTGTTCATGGTAGGACGACACTCCTGTTCCAGGCGTTTCTTCTGGACTGCCCCCAATGCTAATGTACCCTTTCAAAATAAGGGGACCAAACCAGTATAACATACTTCTGCTGCAGCTTAACCAATACCTTGTATAATTGTAACAATATTTTTAAACTTCAACCCCCTAGCAATAAAGGACAATATGCTATTTGTCTCTACACTTGCAGCACCTGCATGTTAACTTGTTTCATGCACATTGAACACTTAGATCCCTTTATACTCCACGCATTTGTAGTCTCACTATTTAGATCTGCTTTTTGATTTATAGAATATAGAACAATACAGCACAGGAACAGGCCCTTCGGCCCACAGTGTTGTGCTGAACCAATTACATTAGTAATAAAATAATAAATTTCTGGCATGTTGCTGGTGTGTTCCACAGTGAAGACTAACAAAGTATTTAATTCATCCTCCTTTTCTTTGTTCCTCATTACTTCTCCAGCGTCATTTTCCAGTGGTCCAATGACCACTCTTGCCTCTCTTTTACTCTTTATATCTGAAAAATCTTTTGTATCCTCTTATTATTAGCTAGCTTACTTTCATATTTCATCTTTTGTCCCCTTATTGCTTTTACGGGTGCCTTCTGTTGGTTTTTAAGATTCCTAATCCTCTAGCTTCCCACTAGTTTTTGCAATATTGTGTGTCCTTTCTTTTGCTTTCATGCTGTCTTTGACTTCCCTTGTCAGCCACGGTTGCCTCATCCTCCCTTTGGAAGGCTGCTGCTGCTTTGGGATGAAATGATCCTGTGTCTTCCGAATTATTCCCAGAAGCTCCTGCCATTGCTACTCTACTATCATTCCCTGCTCGGGTCCCCTTGGCCAGCTCCTCTCACATGTCTGTGTGGTTACCTTTACTCACCTGTAATACTGATACAGCAACCCACCTACATCCACCCGCCACACACTCTGTTCTCCTACTGAAGTGCATGACCACGAAATGTTCCAACATTAAGCTCTATTTGCCAAATATCTGCTCACTTGCTCAACTATCTATATCCTTTCAGAGTCCAAATATCTTCCAAAATGAGAGAATATTGTTGTATGTTTGTAATTGAGACAAAACTTTAACTGAGGAAAGGAAAAGGAATGATCTGTATAATAGCAAACAGATGTGCTTAGTGGAAAGTAACAATTAAAAAAGATGGCTAACTCAGCTAACTTTAGTGATTTGTAGGATATTGTAGGCTTTTTTTTAGTGTGCATTTCAATTTGGATTGCCAATAGCTGACACTGAAGAATGCAGAAGTAACCCATAAATCAAATCTTTGTTCACTTTTAATGCTTTGTACTGTGGAGACACTTATTGTGTCTAATTACCCAGGAATACCTATATTTAGAGAAGGGCAAGAATTGAAAAGTCTGTCTTTGTACAAGTAAATGCGAGATAAGCATGCTCGTGTTAACTTGGCCAAAGTGTGCCTGTTATCTTTGGCGATTGGACCATGAATGCTATGTCTGTGACATTAAAAGAATGAATATTGAGATGAGCTTAAATATATTTACCACTGATTATAGTTAAATAACTAAAATCTGCTTGTGCAGGATGAACTATTGGAGTCCCCATAATTTCTGTGGAACTCTAACATGGCAATAGTAAGGGTCTATAGCAAAGCAATGACTTGAGTGCTATTAATTGAACTAGCAGAAAACGAAGGAAAAAGTTTCTCACTCCCTAAGTTATGTCTTCAGTTTCTGTAATAAGCCTTCCATGTTGATATTTGATCATGCACCTGGGGATTTCTGACATGGAATTGCACTTCAGAAATCTTGTTGCATGTATTGTCCAAAAAGGCAACAGGTATTGCAATAAATCTGAAGAGAAACTTTCAATTTAGTCCCATTTTACTAACACCAATAATTCAGTTGTTGGCATCAAGCTTATTATTGTTAAGTAAATAACTTAATGAAAATGCTGCTAGTTTTGGATATAATGGGGAAGGAGGCAGAAGTGGTGGTAATTTGATGAATCACCCTATGATTTAGTGTTTAACACATGAATCTCCCTCCTCTCCGCTTACTGACATCTCATTATATCACACTCTAATGTCTGAAATGGAACCAAGTGCACTTGTTTTCTCAATTTTCCTCTTTTCCCCCACATCAAAAAGTGACAGTCCATTAGTGTTACATGTGCACTTCCCCTTGTATTATCCCATCTTCTGTTCTTTTATTCCTTTTCCTTTGCTGTTTTACTTGAGCACCAGTAAGAATGTATATTTTTAAATGGTATATTTAAGATTAAAATAACATGTTTGACAAGTTTTAGTTAGGTTTGACAAAGAAACCCAGTGGCAAAGATAAACATTTAATATTGTAGCAAGGTATATTGTAATGGCTAGGGTTTTGAGAATCAATTCAATAACCTTGTGATCTGCTTTGATCAGAGAATTTGCACTGTACAGTTATTGGCTTTCTTGGTAATCTGGTGACCTCTGCATATTGCCTAAAGAAAGATTAAATACCATACTAGTTCTGTGGTATTGTGAAATGAATTTGATATATAAATGAAAGCAATACTACAAGTAAAATCATCAGCACTTCAGTCATCTAATGAGGAAATGCTAAAATAGTAAAGTTGATAAATGGAGAACTTAAAGCATTCCATTAGATTTATTGGGATGGATGGCTTATGAGAAAAGTTAGTCTCAGAAAAAGGCCATTTGGCCCATCTTTCATGGTTTTCAGAGCACTTTCTTGGGAGCATTCCTCCTTCCCTATAATGTATTTGCTCTTGCATGCTTACCAATTATTCTCCCACCCTGCTCAACTGTTTAGTTTAATAGTTTCCCATTTTAGTTTATAAACCATCCACGATCTTGCTGCTTCCTATACTTTTTTCATGCTGTATGTTCTATGTAAATTCCTCTCCACATTCCCCTCTGTTCTCTGTACTTATCCAGTTTCAGCTTACTCCATACTTCAACTTTGTGCATTCAGCTACAGACTCTGGAATTGGCTTCCTTAAACCTCTGTCCCTCTCCTTTTAAGACCTTTGCTAAAACCTATCTCTTGTGATTAAACCTTTCTGTCATTTATCTTTGTCTCCTCATGTAGCTCTGTGTTGAGCTTCTTTAAAATGGGACATTTTTTGTATCAAACATTTTCTCACACCCCATCCCCTCAAAAAGATTATTTTATTCTGAGGAGTAATTTCCTTTGGAGAGGAAACGGATAACGGAAGTTAGCTGCATGATGCTGATCAAAATTGGTAATTCCTTAAGAGGTTATCCGTGTTAAACATAAGAGTTTATTTCCTCTTCAAGGTCTGCATTTCAACTTATATAGTCTCTGCTACAGCTTTCAGAAATGTGCATTTAAACATGTTACACAAAAAGTTTCAATAATTTTAATCTTTTCTGTAATGCAGAGCTAGCTATTGTAGCTGACCATCATAAGGAGAGAGAGAGAGATCGTCAAATGCAGAATGCTAATTATTTACCTTTCTGATTCTCTAACTTCACTGTTAGTATGTGCCTTACTGGCCAATTATGCAAAAAAAATCCACAGATTCCAATCTTCTTTAACAGCCTATTTCTGCAAAGAGTGGTTGCATCTCTATTGTAGCAGGCAGGTTAAGCAGACCCTATTTCTAATGAAATACAGTCAAGAATTGTGAAGGAAAGAGTTAGCTTTACAGTAAAATGAATCAGCAATGTTTTGTTGGATAAGTTATAGAAAGTGAATGAATACCAGAGATGATGGTGAAGTGAAATTCTGTAGAAATTACCTGAAATCGCATGAAAGATTATTGTCTAAGTAAATTGGCAAGTTCAATCTTTAAAAAAAGGGACAGATTTTGTTGTTTTTATCTAAAATTGTGATTTAAATTGAAGGACATTTTGCATTCTGGTTTTTCTTTTTACTTCCTCAATATACTTGAGTATGATGTGATCTGTTTGGATGGCATGCAAACATGTACTGTATCTCGGTACATGTGACAATAAAATACCAGTACCAATTTGGGTTCATGGTGGCATGATGCAATGGCTTTTCCTTGTTACTACTTCCACTGCTGATCTCTTTTAAACTCTTCATAAATGTGCTAAGAGTTTTTAGTGTAATAGTAAAGTAGATGATAGTATACTCTCTACTTCGCTGAATTTGAATGAAGAAATGGAAGATGGCAACTCCAGTACAGCAAAAAGCTCATGTTTTTGAGAGTTGAAATATTTTTGGTTCCATGCAATGTTGAGGCAAGGTTCAACTAGTTTTCTTAAATGTATCAAGGGTGTGAGTTTTGTTGCAGTTCAGGTGGTAATCTTTATCATGAAATCTTGAAATGTTAAGTGGGAGTATCCCATCAAATGTATTCTTACATTTAAATTCAGGATGCACTCTTGCCTTTTGCCTTTTTCTAAAGTTATTGAATCATCTTGGAGTCAAGGTACTACAGCACAGGCCCTTCAGCCCATCTTGTCCATGCCAACCTGATATTCTGCCTAGACCCATCTATCTGTGTGGAAAGGGGAAGGAAGCCTGCGTGCATTCACCCTATCTATACCCCTCATAATTTTGTATACCTCTTAAGATATCCCCTCATTCTCATGTGCTCCAGGGAATGAAGTCCTAACCTATACAACCTTTCCCTATAACTCAGGTCCTCAAGTCCTGGCAACATCTTTATAAATTTTCTCTGCACTCTTTCAAACTTGTATCTTTCCTGTAGGTAGATGACCAGAACTGCATACAATACTCCAAATTTGGCTTTACCAACATCTTGTACAACTTCAATATAACATCCCAACTCCTGTACTCATAATGGCCTGATTTATGAAGGCAGAAGTGCCGAAAGTTCTCTAAGACCCTATCTACCTGTGTTGCAACTTTCAAGGAACTATGGATCTGTATTCCCAAGTTCCTTTGTTCTACTCCACACCTCAGAGTCTTATTCAGTAGCTTTTCTTCCCTTGTACTATTACAATTTTGCTGATATGTTTAGATGTTAAAATTATGGCATTTACTTAATTTCCTTAATTGAATTTTATGTTCCAACCCTTAACGATTTAAATATTTCAAGAAGATGAATTCTTTCTTTTACCTGGCTGCCCAGCAAATGATGACATGCCCGAAGTCCATCAGAATTGATTCCTGACACTGGCTGTAGAGAGGTTGCTGGTTCTTTTGTGGGCAGCTTTCTGTAGAGGTTAGTGATGAATGCTGTTGCTTTGCTGCTGGCCACAAAACCTGGATCATTATTTGGTACACTGAGGAAGTTTTGCTGACTCTGGAAGCAATTGAGCAAAACTTTTTTGTACGTTAAAGAAAAATGCATACTTTCATTCTGTCAGTATGAAAAGTAAGGTGAGAAAATCCAGAGTTCTTGACTAGCATTTGTTTCTCTGATGTGCAGTTGTAATTTAGTTGTGAATAGCTATCCAACTAGCTTCACCTTAAATTTTTTTTTATTTGGCCCTGCCACTTTGGTTATTGCATCATGGCATTTGAATCGTGTGTCTGTTTTATTTTTAATGGTATGGTGCAAGAATCTAGTATTAAAAGTATAGTTAATGGATTTTTAGATTCAAGGAGATGAATGATGTATTTTAATTTGCAATTTTAAAAAAGATTTCTAGGTTACTAAGTATTAAAAGGGGCAAGGAATATATAGATGGGGCAGGAAAGTGGTCTTGAGATAAAAGATCAACTCTGGTTGGGATCCAGTTTGGGTGAAACACCAGTAAAGGAATCTGAAATGTGCATCACCAGTGTCGTAATCACAGGACTGGTCTGAGTCATTCTGGAAGTGCTTGTTTGCCTGTACTTTGAATCTTACCATTAAGTGTAATACAAAACTGAGCTTTAATCAAATTGTACTTATTTTCAAAACATACTTCACTTCTCTGTAAATAACTTCAAGAAAGAGTATGAGCAAGCATAACATCCAGTTCCTTGCTGAAATTTAACTTGTGGAAAATATAACAAGCCTTGAGACTCTGTTCTCACAAGTGTACTCTGGAAAATTTGTGTTATTAAATGTTCTGCATGTTTTGTTCATCTGCAGAAGCCAAAGCCCAAACCTCGACCTTCCATTTCTAAGAGTACTTGGGAAAGCAATTATTTTGGAGTGCCTCTGACTTCTGTGGTGACAGTTGAGAAGCCTATTCCCATCTTCATTGAAAAATGCATAGATTTTATTGATTCTACAGGTAAGATTACGTTTCTGATAGTGTGTCTGATTGCTTTGTTCGGCAGTGTAAACATGAGTGTTGCACAGGAGTCAAATCTGCGCATTTTCCTGACTCATAAACAAGTTTTTCAATTTAATTTTCACACTCTTGAAATAATGTTAGAAGGAAAATGCCTTGTTTTGAATAACTATGCAAGTCCCGCACCTATTTCAATTAAAAGCGTCTAGAAAACGGTGATACGCAATTTTGTTTTTGCTGATGAATCAGGTTAGTTATGAAATGTACCAAGGTGGTTCAAACGGGAAGCTCTTCGTATCGAATGTTTTGCAGTATTGATTACAAAGGTTACTTAATGGTGGTATGATTATGCCCTGGAGGAAGTGACTTTACTAGAGCAAAGATATTGAAGTGTCAGGAGTGTAAATCAGTGAGTACTCTATCCTTGTCTTGTGCAGTGCTGGTACATTGCAACAGAGGATGCTGGGGTCATGCACGTAATCTAGGCATTGGGATAGAAAGCCAGTAAACACAATTTGTTCCAATGGGACCAATTAAAGAGAGGTTAGAATTGCATGAATATCTCCACACCTAAGCTGCTGGCTCAAGAGTAACATTTACATGGACAATGACTGTTAGGTACCAGCTTTCATTTTGAGATAATGAAGCAGAAAGACTACACGTAGAACCCATGAAAATGGTTGAAGCAGAAGTGGTGAAATTGAAATTCTTGGCCGTTTATAACCATATCCCTCTATTTGACCCTTTCTATGTAAAGGGTGGTGAGAATGGGGAGAGTGACGTAACTGATCCATAATGGACGTTGTTAGATTACTAGCAGCCAAGTACCTGCTCTTGTTCAGAATCTGGTTTATTATCACTGACGTCATGAAATGTATTGTTTTGCAGTTGCAGTAGCAGTACAGTGCAAGACATAAATTACCATAAGTTACAAAAATAATTAGTGCAAAAGAAGAATAATGAGGTAGTGTTCATGGACCGTTCAGAAATCTGATGGTGGAGGGGAAGAAGTTGTTCCTGAAATGTTGAGTGTGGGTCTTCAGGCTCCTGTACCACTTCCCCCAATGGTAGAAGAGGGCGTGTCTCAGATGGTGAGGGTCCTTAGTGATGGATGCCGCCACCTTGAGGCACCGCTTTTTGAAGGTGTCCTCGAAGGGTTTTGCCTGTGATGGAGCTGGCTGAGTCTATAAGCCTCTACAGCCTCTTTCGATCCTGTACGTTGGAGCCTCCATACCAGGCAATGATGCAACCAGTCAGAATGCTCTCCCCTGTACATCTGTAGAAACTTGCAAGAGTCTTTGGTGACATACCAAATTTTCTTAAACTCCTAATGATGTAAAGCCACTGGCGTGCCTTGGTGATTGCATCATTGTGTTGGGTCCAAAATGGACCCTCTGAGATGTTGACGCCCAGAAACTTGAAGCTGCTCACCCTTTCCATTGCTGACCTCTCAATGAATATTGGTGTATGTTCTCCTGACCTCCATTTCCTGAAGTACACAATCAATTCTTTCCTCTTGCTGACATTAAATGAAAGGTTGTTGTTGCAACATCACTCAACCAACTGATCTCTCACTCTGTACTACTCCACAGCGCCATCTGAGATTCTGCCAACAACAGTGGTATCATCGGCAAATGTACAGATGGCGTTTGAGCTGTGCCTAGCCACATAGTCATTTTGTCATAGTTCATTCAATGAAATGCAAAATTGATCAGGTGCCGTATTTGGTTTGTGAGCTGTATGGATAGCACAGTTGTGAGGCAGGTAATGTCAGAAATCACATTTTGCATACCGGCATTTGTGTACTTTTGTGATGAATACTTCTAAAAATGCTCAGTATGGTTTGGACTGGATAGATGGATATATATTTGCTGCATATGTCCAAATGTATGCCCTTGAGTAGAAGCAATGTTAATCCCTCATCTACTCTCAGTTACACCTGCTGGTTACAGGAAACGGGTGGTGAAATTGTGAAATGTTTTTGAAGTTTTTTTCCATGATGAGGTACTAGCATAATGGTGTCAATTTAGTTACTATCATTTCAATGTTAGGCTACTCTATAAATTCTGCAAGAATTTTTAAAAGTAATCTGTTTGAATTACCTACCTTCTTGGCAGGTAATGGCTTTTTGTTTAAAACAAAGTTGCTGTTTGTTTTACCTCAAGATTGTTCTGCTTCCAATATTGAGACATTGTCTTATGAGCAAGTAAAGATTCTTTGTAATAAATTGTTGGGGAAGATTGAGAAGTATAAGCTTGTTATGGTTTTCTTCAGACAAATGGAGCCAAAGGTGGTGTTTGCAATTTCCCCTGACATAAGGAATGTGAGTGGTAGCAGTGGAAATAACCAGGATCTAGTCCAGAAATGATTGAATGTTGGGCACGTTGCATTGGCTCTTTGGATTTTGTTTATGAACTAGTCTGCCTCACTTCACATATTTTCTTTTTGAGAAAATACATTTTCTTTCCTGTCTGAATTATGGTGGCAAAGAAATTGGGCCATTATTACTGCTATCTTTCACTGGAGTTAGGATAATTATAATAGAAATGGCTGCATACTGCAGATTATTTTCAGCCTTTCTGCTTGCTGTTGTTGCATGTCCTGACCAGCTTTAGAAGGTGTTGAAATGTGAGTGATGTGATTGCAGCCAGTGTGTTTAACTGTTTCACAAGAAAGCTTTAATCTTCTCAATTCCCTTCGCAGTTGTATAGTCCCTGGTACTGTTTTCATTAGGATGTCTTGGATTTTGGCTCTTTATCTTTTCTCCTGCTTTTAAGGAAAGGATAGATTTTCTTGGGTTACAGTCTTGCAACTGCTCTTTAGTTGCTTGTCTAAGTCCCATTTTAACAGAGTCATTGAGGAATCTATCATGCTCAAATCCTATCCCATCCTTCTCTATTCCCAAATGGTGCTGCAGCAGTTAATACTACTGCCTCATGACTCCAGGGACCTGAGTTTGATCCTGACATTGGGTGCTGTCTGAGATTTTGCACATTCTCTGTGTGACCACATTATTTCTGCTGGGTGTTTTCGCTTCCTCCCACATCCCAAATATCAGCTGATAGGTTAATTAATCACTGCAAGTTATCTCTTGGAATAGGTTAGTGACAAAAGGGGAATTGATGGGCATGTGAGAAAATAAATTGCAGGGCTACAGGGAAATAAAGAATGGGAATAGTGGTGATGGGATTGCTTTGTTTGAAGATGGCATGAACCAGATTAATAGTCCCTCACTTTGTCATAATGCACATGAGCATAAGAGCTGGAGTAGGCCATTTGGCCCTTTCTCCCATTCAATGCGATCATGGTTCATATATTGCAATACTATATTCCTGCACTTTTCCCATACCCATGGATTTGGACAACTGGAATCCTGGACTATTTATTCAGCTCCAGCTATGATATTCCAACCACAATGGACTGAAACTGATCATAGATTGAAATTAAGACTGTGCCAGGTTTAGAACTCCTTTATATACGGCCAACCCAACCACCAGGGACGTTGGCAAGAGAATATTTTCCTTCAGTTAAGATTCCTCTTGGAAGACATCCATTCATTTCTGAGAATGCTGTCTTGTTTTCACTTTTTAGAAAAGTAGCAGTGGGAAAAAGTGTTCTTTTACTATTGTAAGTTTAATTTTTATACTGGCAGAGGCATTAACTCTAGAATATTCATAATGTGCCGAGGTGGTTGATGTCTGTTT
>JARFYF010000069.1:7226122-7237385 GCA_030265395.1 Rhina ancylostomus
AAAGGGGAGGTTCCCCCCCCCCCCCCCAACCCACCCCAGCAGCACATTTAAATAGTTGGAACTAAGCGATGATGCCTTTGGATGAGGGAGAGAGAAACTGCTGAGCAATTAAGACCTTGAAGGTGGGTGATAAAATAGTCATAGTCACTGATCACAAAAGCAGGCCCTTTGGCTCACCGAGTTGGTGCCAACCATCAAGTCCCCAATGGCACTAATACTATTTTTAATCTCACTAGATTCTACACATGAGGGGCAATTAACAGTAGCCAATTAACCTATCAACCCACTCATCAAGTGGGAAGAAACCAGAGCACTTGATGGAAACCCATGTGGTCACCAGGAGAAGATGCAAATTCCACATAGGCAGCATTGGAGGCAAGATTGAACCTGAGTCACTGGCACTACTAGCTATGCACTACTTCCCCTTGTGCAGTACAGCTTAATTGCAGTTTGACTAGCATACAAAGCTGTTTAAGTAGGTCACCTTTGACATGAGCTCCATGGATTTAACTATATGCTTGCTGATTCCTTTTCTTGGGTTTGGGATGCATCTGATGCTGTCAAATTTCTGGTGTGTTCCACCCCATTCCATTGATGGAGTAGATGCAGCAGAAGGGTTCATAAACATGGTTATCACCACCATCTCAAAGGCAACCAGGGTTGGGCATAATGCCAGAGATGTCTGCATTTCTTAAATAAAAATTATGTTTGTCTATCATTGCTTCCTAGATCTTCCAATTTAATTGCAATTTAGTCACTTCCAGTTGTTCATTAATCCCTTGTATACCTCATGCACGTACAAGTTCAATGAATTGAATTGAAGAAAAATTGCTGAATCATAGCTCTGCCATTTTATGCACATTTTGTCTAACTTTAAAGAGACACCTCAGGAAATGCAGAATAATCAATTTCCATTCCTGGTTTGATATCATCTGCAATTCTGGTGTACAAATTTTATTATGTAGTGCCATAGAATAACTCTAGGTTAAAATGGTAATCACTAACAAACCCAAATGTTTTGCAAGGTAATATCACTTTATTTGAAGAAAAAATCATTTGTTGTGAATTCCCTGGCTCGAGAGTTTCATTTTTTTTTTGGGGGGGAACAAAAAGCATGATGACACCTGTGTGAAAAGAATACATGTGAGATTTCCTGAAACCTTTTTTCCTGGGATTTGCTAAGACTAAATAATTTTGTAAAAGAAAACTTTGTAGAAATACATAGCCGCAGAGGCACTTAGAACAAAATGTGTTTCTATACCAACTTAAGGTACACTCTTAATAGCAACCTGAACCCTAAATATTTAAATTTCCTCTAGTCTCTCTATGTTGCTCTTTAACCTGTGTCTTTTACCAAGTGTTTAGTCACCTGTTTTTCTGTTTTGGAATTGAATTTAATTTGGCATTGCTAGTTTGAAATAGCTTGACTTTATGTTGTTGACAGTGCTCTGTAATGGCAAGTTACGATGCAGAACAGTTGCCTAGGCTGTTTCTAATTGATAAATGTGTACCATACACATTTATCTTAGTGCCCCAAAACACTTCTGGTCTCCAATTAAGGTAGACTTCCTTAGCTATTACTCTCAGATTGCAAATAAACCTGTCAGTTTGTAATGTGCAGCTGTGGAGCATTAAGTTAGATTTGTTTTCTTATTCTGGCACCTATACTAACTTTGGACTCAAATGATAATGGTGCAAATATGTGTTTTTTGTCCATATTTCTCTCTCATTCCTCTCCATCTTGTAGACACAAGCAAGTATGCTAATTTACTGTCTTTATGATTGATTTCCACATTGGGCAAGCACTTGGCTCTAAAACAAGCTCACACACCTGCTTTAGTCCATTGCTTGCCATTCGGTTGTGTGCGTCTACCAATTAAAGGCATTTGTTAACATTCTGACCATTAGGTGTTGGCTCTTGGTCTATTCTCCCTATAAACTTTTGGGTTCCATACTTTTTTTTCTTACACTTTTCCATTTCCCTTTTACTAAGTTCCCCTTCCCATAAATACTTACTGTTCTTTTGCAGTGTTGACAGTAGCATTTATGCAGTGTTGGATGTATTTTTCTGTACTATGTCCACTTGAACCATGGCGCAACACAGTAATATAACGATGGGTGTGAAGAATTCCCCACATTCTTTTTAGTGGCTAAAGTTAATTAACCACTACGGGCTAGTTTGAATTTATTGGTTATTGCTGTGTTTAAAATGCTTTGTAATAGAGTTGTCATTATAGAACAAAGGCCAAAAAGTATTGGACTTTGTTCCACTGATATATGATCTTGTTATGAAATTGAGGAATGTGGACCTGATTTACATTCCAGTTGCACAGCGATGCTGATCTAGCCTTTGATTGGACATTCCTAAACATTACTACTTCTGTAAACCAGCAGTGCTGCGGGAGTATTACAATTTTTTTGGTTGATAGAAATCATTTTCCCTAAAATTTTATCAACCATGAAATTGCATTGTTGTATTCCGGACCTCCTTGTTGGTTCTTCTTTTGGTTCACCGCAAGTTCTGTGATGTTTCCTTCTGAGTAAAAAAAACATACAAGAGTTGAAGCAGAGAGTGCCCCCTCTCCATAAAAGCTTACCTATGTGGAGTTACAAAGCTTTAATGATACCAATATCTTTACTGTGATCCTGAAACAGGGCACCCAGACACACCAGGTAGTCTTGTATTTTGTTATGTGCTAGAAGGAAGCCATTCAGTGTACTCCAGCTCTCAGACCAATCGCATGAGTCTCATTTCCCCTGTAATCTGTTCTCTCAAGTGCTCATTAATTCTCCCTCCCACCCACATGGTAATTTACAATAGCCAATTAACCTACCAACTATTACATCTTTGGGATGTGGGAGTAAACTTGAGCACCCAGTTGAAGCTCGGTTGATCACTGAGAATGTGGAAACTACACAAATGTCACCAAAGATCAGGATTGAATCCAGGTCACAAGCTGTGAAGCAGCAGCAATACCTGCTGTGCCACTGTGCTACCCACTTCTGGAGAGCTGTGTTGTGAAGAAATAGCAGATGTCTTCACCTGTTCAACATTGTATTTTATTTTTTAAAACTGAAAACTGGTTTGTAATTAAAAGCAATCTGTCCTGTTACATGTAGTCCATGTATGCAGTTTGGAGGGACATCATTAATTTCTGCTTCTTTAAATGAAAATTTAATAACTTGTTTGTCAAGGAAAGGCCATCTTTCTAACAATAGAATTCTGTTGGGTTTCTGTGTGCCCCCAATGCTTGTGTTTGAGTTTCTCAATCCAAAACCAAATGCTGCTTTTCTGGTTTTGAGTTAAGGATCAGGGTCTTAAGATTTGGTGGAGAAACTTAACTTTGCCACTGACTCCTGAGAATGCCAGACTTTGAGAACATCCCTGCATGTTTTTCCTCTGTCCAACTAATCTGCTGTGATAGATCTCAGAATAAAACAATAGCATGCAGCTTAAGGATGACTTGCCTTTCATTCTGAGAATTGAAACTGTTGTGGAATCGACTTCTATCAGTAGAAAACTTGTGCTTAGGTTTTTCCTATTACTACTGAATTCACCTTTGAAATCGATTCCTTCTGCCACTTGGTAATAGTTGACTTTAAACTTGAATGACAGCTGTGAAATTGAAAGTCAGAATTCTGGGAGTGAGCAGTTTGAGCACATTGATCCACAGAGATGCATGTACACCTCTCTCTCAAAAGCATGTTCAAAAGTTAGTCTGCCATCTTCCCATGACTTATACCACATAAGGGACTTTTAAGGAATTTTAAGAACAAGATGGCCTTTTATGCAAAACCCTATGACACTGCTGAATTTGACAGCTGGAGGAGGAATTGGGTTGGTGCAGTTTCCCTCTGCATAAGAGGTAGGGAAATTCAGTCCCTGATCGCTACCCAGTGTCTTGTTCTGGTTGTGTATCCCCTCTTTGTCAACATGGGTTGGACTTTTCCCCACAGTTAGCTATGATTTTGCTTCACATAAGAGCAGTTATTCAATGTCACAACCAAGGGTGAATAAAATCACAAAGTGGTGTGTGTGTGTGTATATGTGTGTGTGTGTATATATATATATATATATATATATATATATATATATATGTGTAAATGCACTTGTGTTAATGGAATGAATGCAAATTTGTACATATGGTTCACTTTATCAATTCTCTACCTCTTTAGTTGGAAGCAAGAATCAGTACTGCAGTGTTGTATTCCTAACCCTGACCAAAGCTTGCAGAGTCGGTGACGGGCTGCATTGGCTCTGGCAAAATAAGAGGAAATAAGAGGGCTGGGCTAGTTCAAATCTTTTTTTAAAAAAATAATGTTTTTGATCATCAAAAATCAGACATTAGTGAAAATGTGATACCTATGACCTCTGACTCCTAACCATACCTGTAGTCAAATACTGGATCAACACTTTTCCAACACTCTCAGCTTAGAATGTGAACATTGCAAAAGTCCATCTGGTGGCTCAGGTAATTCAGAAATGACACCAAGCAGAATTGATATCTTGGGATAAGGGAAAAAATAAGTGGAGGAGGAAGGTAAGCAATTGTCAGATCCTCAAATCTGTGGAGAAGGTATAATTGTCTATCATGCTAACTGTTTGTCTAACCCTCCCCCACACCATTCCTGCTTTTGAGCATTCAGACTGACAAAACTGCAGATGGTGGCTGCCATCAAACCTTGCTTTTTTAAAAATCATGTTTTCACAGTTTGACATTAAGATCCTGTGAGCTGCAAGTGTTATCTTCGGGTAAAGTAAGAGCTTTATAAACATGTGTTCTTTGCATTTCATTATTTTTTTCCCCTTTGGCTCAATGAATCCTGAATTTATGCAGTTGTGCATCAGTATTTTAAATTGGAACATGCTGTGATGTGAAAGAATGCACAATTGATTGCTCTGCTTCAGAAATTGCAGAAAAATGTTCTTTCATTTGTCACATTGAGATGCTGATAGATCACTCTTGAAATGCTAACCTCATCTGATTTGAAATTGGCTATTTTTAATAAGGGTCAGATCGTTGGACTGCACTAAATATCTAGTAAGATGAATTGATCAGCACATTATGAATGGATTTGCATAGATTGCAGAGGAGCTGCTGTGCTCTTTGAACCATGCTCCAGCCTTTGCTTCATGGTCTCCAATTCGTTGTATATGGTGAACACATGTTGGTGTTCTTCAAATACGGCTGTGAAACTCTAATGTGTGTGAAGTGTCAACACTTGGATTTCCATAGTGTTATGGAGTGTCTGTAACCTCTTTAAATCTTCACTTTATGTGAACACCCAACCAGTTTTGATAATGGATTTAGTTGAAGAGTTAAGCTTCTGATTTTCACTTGCCAGTCCTGTATGTTAGAAACATACATTTTAGTTTTTTTATGCTCTTCTAAGTAAGTATAATACAGTTAAAGTTCTAAAGTAAAACTTAAACATTGGCTCTGCCTCTCTCTCCATAGATGCTGCCTGACCCAAGTTATTTCAGCATTTTCTGTTTTTATTTTAGCTTTCCAGTATTTGCAGTTTTTTTTGTATTTTGATTTACTGGTAAAGCCCTGATGAATACATACTTATCACTGTTGGTGGCAGTGTGAGCAATTTGAAGTGGCCAGTCAATGAGATCATACTAGAAATATACTAGCACAATGTTGGAGAATATAGAGATAACAGCACTTTCACTACCTCTTACATTATAGAGCAGTGCATTTGATTTTGATCTATCAATATAAAATTGCATCAGTTTTTATCTTGTGGGAGTTTGTGTGCATCCAGAGGTTTTATTGACAACTTGTCACTTGAGTCATCACTTTCTTGAATTTTTTGGGTAACATAGTGAAGCACTATTTGTGTTTGTAGGCTGCCGGGTAAACATCATTCAAGCAGGGATGTGCTATTGCCAAATGCTAATTTTTTCCCTGTGATATGCCATTGGTCCTTCTTGAAGAGTCTAGAGAAAAATGCCTCATCGCCACTGCCTTCTGCAGGAATCGGTCTATTGTAGATCACTGTTGAAAATATTGAATTACATCGAATGTTACGGCAGAGGAACAGGCTTTCCAGCCCATATTGTCTATGCTGACTATGATGCCAAGTAAAACTAATCCCATTAGTCTGCACGTGATCCATCTCTCTCCATTCCCTGCATGTTCATGTGCCTGTCGAAATGCTGCTAGTGTAACTGCTTCCACCACCACCCCTGGTAGTGCGTTGCAGGCACCCACTGCTCTGCTTATTTAAAAACACTTTACCCTGCATACCTCCTTTAAACTTTCCCCATCTCCCCTTTAAAGCTAAGCCCTCCAGTATTTGATGTTTCTACCCTGGGGAGAGAGAGAGAGACTCTATCTACCCTATCTATGTCTCTAGTAATTTTATAAAATTCTGCGGTCTCCCTTTATCTCTGCTCCAGAGAAAACAACCCAAGTTTGTCCAAATTGTCCTTGTAGCTAATATTCTAATCCAGGCAGCATTCTGGTGAACCTCTTCTGCACCCTCTCCAAAGAATTGTTGAATTTTAATTTAGTTTGGACTGTGGTGTAAGCAGCATGATGACTGCACTGTAAATTCTACTGCAGCATTTTGTAAAAAAAAATAGTATTTTAAGACATTCATAGCCAACTAAATATAAAGGAAAGCCCCTAATGAAGGATTAATTATTTGAATTTTTAAAGCTTCAGTTGTCTGTCTGTGATTTTGTTGTAAGCTTACAGCTGAATAATGTGTAAAGTGGAATTGGGTACTAGAATGTTTGTTGTACTAGTTTGAAATAGTTTTAGTTGTCTGTCTTTAATTACTGCTGGCTTGTGGGCCCAGCACTCAATAAATTATAAATGAGCAGCAAGTCAAAGGTAGTGTGTGTACCTTTTCAAAGTGACACTTTGCTTAACTCTTTTGCATTTTCCATTTGAAATTTTTTATTTTTCAGATCTTGGGTTGCTTTTTTCCCCAAATAATTATGACATTCTGAGGGGACAAGGGAAGGGAATATTTCCCCCCACAAATTTTTGTGCAAACCTTATTTCTTCATGAAACCCATATGAGTCCCTGAGATTGAAGATTGGTGTCCTGGTGTAGTGTGACTGGTTGGACACTAAAATTTAATAGGAAATTGACTTCAGTTAAACGTTGTTTAAATGCACTTTAAGATGGTCAAAATTCTAAATCAACAATTCAGAATTCCAAGTAAATGCAAGTATTCTCTATGAAACAAACACTTTGAATGTAGCCACATACAATTCCAGCATTTTCCACAAGAAGTTAAATTTACCTGCCATGCTTTAAAAGTAACATACATAACATCCCAAGAGGCATCTCACTGGAATGAGCCGTGGTAAGCAAGAGAGTATTTAGTTGATAAGAGATGAAGCAAGCTCAAAGTTCCTTTAAAATAAAGGAGGGACCTAACAATGCAAAGAGATGTGGCGAAGAATCTCTGGTGGGTGAGTTAAACAAATTGAAAGGCCTCCCACAAAATGAATGCCATTAAAAGCTGGTAAACAGCAGTGCACTAATGCATGGATAGGGAGTATAGGTCTTCAGCAGTACACTTAAAATTAGAAGCTGAATCTTATGAACCCATGTTCTTCCACTTTAGAGCTGAGTGTGTGGGTGCTAGCAACTGATGATGCTTAAATTCAGGCTAATAGGTAGGAATTTTTTTGGTACCATTTGTTTGCCTTGTCAAATTCAGCTGATGTTGAGTGAGACGTAGAAAGTTATCTCCACTTTGTCATTTGACATTTTTGAAAGAGAACCTTGTATAAATGGTGACCTTTCTATTTGCTTCCTAGGTATCCTTGGTCTTATTGACAGGAAGCCGGAATTGCATGGAGCTTGGTGCTGAAGACTAGTACCATTTAATTAAAGCTTATTTCAACAATGTACACGAACAATTAGTGAAAGACTTTCCATACAAAACATAGAATCCATACTGGCATAGATTTAAAAATAATTAAGGTTGCATCCTGTGTGACTGAGGTTTTTCAAAATGCGTATACGCCCTGAAACATCAATTTTATAAAAACGCTATTTATATATTTTCCATTGGCCACACATACTACTTTATCCTCGCCCATCCAACTGTACAGACACTTTGAATTATCTTGTACATTCTAAGTGGACATGTGTCATTTGCTGCATAATTCCTTTAAAATCTGCTCTCTTCATTTTTCAGATTTTTGCCTCTTGCTGTGAAGACAGGCAATCCATTCCCTGATCCAAGCCTTCTGTTTGACATGGGAGGGGCAAAATAAATTGTATTGTGACTTGTGCAGTGGCTCTTTCGATAGATTTCAGTGATGTATGTATTCAATGAAATGCAAATGAGCTTAGCCAAATGACCCTTGATTTTGGCTAGATTTGTCTTGAAACGCATTGATGGTACTAAGCTTTAATGTTTTCCACGCTTTCTGTAACAGGCCAAGTAATCTTGAAACAAGAAGCCCTTAAAAGTATTTTCATTTTGATTTCGTTCAAAAATTGATTTCACTGTAGAAACATGATTTGCAGAAACTTTTGAGAAACTGCACACTTGTGTAATCTTATGATCCCACTAAATAAGTTTTAGTGAATATAAGCTATTCATGCCAGCTGGTTTTTTTGAGTCCTACAGGAAGCTCAGACTTTTGGCCAAGTTTAATCATTCACTCCATCTATAAACACTGTTGTTTACATGACTCTTAGCTTTGGAGATGGACTGCAGTATGTAAATAAACAGGCAATCAGGCTACAAAAAGATTTCTACTTTCTCGAGGGGCACTGGTACAGAAATGATTAGGTCGACAGATATCGAATGCCTTAATTTCCTGCATACTCCAGCCAAACCACAGTATAGATGTCAGTTCTGGAATTCAAGTCTGAGTAGTGTTCCAGGTTGAATGATCATTATTGTGCAATAAGAATCTTGAAGTGTTTTGTCTGAACTATTTGTTCTTTTTCGCAGAGAAGCTATGAGAGGCGATTGCAACTCTTGTAAGGCAGCCAAGTAGCCACTGAGATCGAGGGATGAACTGGCAGCCACGGTTTTCAAGTTCAGATCTTGACCTTGAATGTGATTCCAGCTTCCCTACCCTCAACAGTTTAGGGATTGTTTCTTTCTTAGGACATGCTTTATCCTTTGTATTTGGGTGAATTGCAAAGATTAGTACAGCATTTTCTTCATACTGCAGGAGTCTGGAAGACAATCCATTGATAGTGATGGTCACGTTGATCCTATCTGTCCAATTATATTTACTCGCAGTTGGCTGCATTCCCTCAATTTCTTCATATTTATTTGAACAGAATTGCAAAGGAAAATCTGGATCAGAATAGTCATTAATTTCTCCAGTTATTGTTTCTACAGTCATTAATTTCAACTCTGCAAATAGGATCATTGGCTGAAAGCAATCAAAATGCTGCCAATTATTAATCCTGCAACTTGTATTGTCAGATTTCATTTCAGTCAGCACCCTTGTTGTCTGTACTTTTACTGATAGTTGTTCAGCTTTGTCACAGGGCTGATCTGACGTTATTATTTCAAAGCAATTCCCTCCAGATATGTTGAGATTGATTCCTTAAAGGCTTGTTATAGAGCAGACATTGTCTCTCGGGTGTGCTGGGAATCTGAAAACTAGGAAGCATCAGTTATCCAATTCCCTGAAAGTAAAGGAAGAAGCATAGGAGAGAGACTTAAAAACAAAAAGAAAAGCTACAATTCTGCAGTGCTTGGTAATTAAATGGCAATGTGTATTAAGTTGTGCCAGCCAGTAGGTTCTAGGTTCAGTTATCTATGCAGAGTTGGTAGTTGCTGGGATCCCTCAACTCTTCACTGATTTGAGAAATGCAGAGGTCAGAAGTCTTCCACAGTGTGCTGTTGGTACTTGTATGTGAAAAATTTGCATCTGAAAAATTTTGCCCCTCAGCTCCTGCAACTTGACTTCCTGAACAATCCTGATTTTCAGTGCTGTAGTTCGTATGTTCCCTCCCACATCCCAAAGGCACGCAAGTTGGTAGGTAAATTGCCCTAGTGTGTAGGTGAATGGAAGAGTGTCTATTTGTGCAAGGGAGGAAGGATGTGAGGCACAGCAGTAGTTGATGAGACTGTGGGGAGAATAAAATGGGTGCTTGATAGTTGATGCAGACTTGGTGGGCCAAAGGCCCTGAATCTATATCTCAATTGACTGAGGTTCTGTTGGTACCTATTTAGCAGTAACTAGTACAGTTCATCATTCATGGGTAGAAGAACAAAGCGTTTCTGTGGTTGTTTGTATTGTGGTCATGTTACTCAGGGCACTAATTCTAATGACCATTGGCGTTTAACTAATATAGAGCATCTTTTTAAATAGCTTTTTCTCTGAATTCATTCAGGAAAGGCACTGGTAAATGTATTGAAAGTTGTGGTTTCTGCCGCATGTAAACAATTACATTTGGGTGAATATTTGCTTTTCTCTTTAACCTCCCTTGATGCCTTTTGTAAATAGCTTCAGTTTAAATTAAGGATTTTTAGACCAGCTTGAAGTTGGCATTGAATTTTCTTTTATATTTCCACAAATTGAACAGGCACTTAAGTATTCTTCAGTGCACTGTGTATACTTTAATTTCATTGGGCATGCATTTTACAACTGATGGAGCCAGGAATCTTTTGATACACCTTCATCAAATTCTTTTGTATTTGGGATCCTGAAGGCTGCAGATCCTTGTGTGGGTCTGTGGGCAGCCCTAACCATGAAGTTTGCACCAGTCTGCACTGAGATCAGGTCTGTTGTGATGTGTTGCCATGTTGCAGGGGCAGGATTGAAACAAATTATGGAGGGAAGCCAAAAGTGTACTCCACTCCAATATGCCGGTTATCCCCAGTTTACAAGCACCTGACTTGCGTCCAGCCTGTGTACACGAGAATTTGGGAGACCAGTCGGAAGGATTTGCTGGCTGCTGTATACGACTGTTCTTGACACTAGCCGGAATTTTGCCATATTGAACCCAAGACACATACATTCTTTAAAACCATCAAATGCATGTAGAACCACGTCTTCAGTCAAATCTTTTAAAAGAATATAATTATTAGCCCAAGTTGGACTTAGGTGGCTAAATTTGTTAATATCAGTGTTATTATTATGAATGGCAAAATGACATCTAAAATCTTTTGCAGTCTTTCTACTCCTATGGAACAAGCCACTCTGCAGGCATCTTCTGCCATGTTCGTGGCTGCATTTCTGACTTGCAAACTGTTTGGGTTATGAACAGTTCTCAGGAACAGAACTCTGTGGTGACCTGTATAACAGGTGAT
>JARFYF010000069.1:7312924-7324667 GCA_030265395.1 Rhina ancylostomus
TGAGGAATCCCAACACGAATTGGATATTCAAAGACGAACAGGTAACACAGGACTGCTCTAGAGTAGCCCACTCTAAGCAGCCAGGAGCCAAAGCATACCCAAAGGTTGACCAATACTCTGGCAACTAGTGCTAGAGAAACCCAAGTACTTCTGCTAGACCCCTAATGGGGCTCAGGTGTGTATCATTATTCAAACAGTCAAGCGTGGAATCCATGTGCTTTACAAGAAGGCATCATCAAAGGAGCCAAATCGAGGGCCAGTGCTCAGAACCATGACAGTTTCTTAATATCCCCCCACCCCATTATTTGCTCTATATTCCATGGGGTTGTTGCACATTCCCAAACACCTAACCTCACGCTCCTCTGGATTAAATTATCATTGATTTATCATATCAAAGAAGTTACAGCAACGAAACGAGCACTTTCAGCCCACCCCGTCCACGCCGCCCGTGATGCCTATCTACCCTAATCTCATTTGTCCGCATTAAGCCTGCATCCCTCTCCGCCTTTCCTATCCCAGGACCTGTCCAAACGCCTTTTAACCGTTGTAATTGTATCTCCCTCCACTGCTTCCTCTGGCAGCTCGTTCCAGATATTCACCACCCGGTGTGTGATAACGTACCCCTCAGATTTCCTTTAAATGTCTCATCCGTACCTTAAACATGTGCCTTCTAGATTTAGACTCTCCTGCCCCGGGAAAAAGACTCTGACTATTAAACCTACCTCAGCCCCTCATAATTTTTAAAATAAAACTTTAGCAAGTTTCTCCTCTATTTTCTACGTTCCAGTCAGAATAAACCTGGCCTATGTAATTCTTCTTTATAACTGAATCGCTCCATTCCAGGCAATATCGCGTTGAACGATTTCTGCACTCTCTCCGTTGCTACCACATTCTTCCTGCAGTACGGCGACTAGAAGTGTACATTCTACGCTGTAGATTTACCATGCTTCCTCCCAATCGACTATATACTCTTGAACTCAACAGCTTTTCTCTTCCCTGAAAACCCCCTGACAAACTTTTGTGTCATCTGCAAATGACCATAGCAAGGCTAATTTATTCACATGCACGACTAAAAGCAAAGGATCCAGTACTGCACCTCATCAGATTTTGGTTGTAATAGCTTTCCGGTAACAAAAACGCCAACCAATTGTTCTTCTCGACTTCCTTCCACTAAGCCACTATTGCATCTTTTGCGCACTCTCCCGACAACCAGACTGACCTTGTGAAAAGTCTTCCTGAAGTGCATGTCGAATACTTAAAGTACACTTCCCTCATTCACCTGACCTTAATACTTCTTTGAAAATTTCGATCGTTAGTTGGACATCCCCTCAATAAATCCATACTTGATTCATCTATCCCTTTCCAGACAGGCATTATCTCTCTCAGAATAGATACCAATAGTCTTCCTGTCACTGAGTTATGCTAAATTACCTGGCTTTGTTTTAAGATTTGATAGCAAAGGGAAAGAGTTAGATATCATGGTGCACAAAGTTCTGAACAGCATGGGAAGGATGAGGAAAAATGTGCTATCAAAGGTATAAAAAGAACCAGGGTCTAGAAAAAAACAAAACTCAAACGTTTACTACTTAAGATTATTGCCTGAGCCATGGGCACATTGTTATGGGGCTGGGATCAGAGTTCTGGCAAATTGAAAACGGTTTTAAGCTAAGTAGTGTGAGACAGGTCATGAGGGTGGAGGTTGAGGGGAAATTTAGGAAAAAAAGAACAGGTTAATAGTGCCAACCAACAACAAGGGTGATAATAACGAGAGTATGACAAGAATGGTGCACCTGGAAGTAGGGCCAGAATAAGGCGATAGCCATTCTAGAGGCATGGCTGCGAAGTAGCCAAGGATTTAAACAAGAGAAGAAATTATGGACGCCCTTGCAGATGTTTTTGCTTCATCTCTGAACACAGGAGAGGTTCCGGAGGAGTGGAGATTGGCTAATGTGGTACCATTGTTTACAAAGGGGAGCAAAACAAGCCAGAAAACTACAGGCCAGTGAGTCTGACATCGATGGTGGGTAAATTTCTGGAGGGGATTCTGATAGACAGAACCTACAAACATTTGGACAGACGGGGTCTGATTTGGGACAGTCAGAACGGCTTTGTGTGTGGGAAATGGTGTCCGACAGATCTCGGAGTTCTTCGAGGAGCTAACTAAGAAGATAGATGAGGGTAGGGCAGTGGATGTTGTCCATATCTACTTCAGCAAGGCCATGGCAAGATCCCGCATGGCAGCCGAGTCTGAAAGATTAGATCGGATGGGATCCCGGGGGAGATAGCGGATTGGATTCATAATTGGCTCAGTGGCAGAAAGCAGAGAGAAGGTGGTGATGGAAGATTCTTTTTCAGACTGGAGGCCTGTGTCTAGCGGCGTGCCACAGGCGTCGGTGCTGGGACCTTTGTTGTTTGTAATTTATGTAAATGATTTGGACGTGAATGCACAAGGCATTGCTAGTAAATTAGCGGATGTAGTAAAATAGGTGGTGTTGTAGACTGTGTAGAAGGTTATGAAAAATTACAGGGATCTTGGTCATCTAGGTACGTCGGATGAGGATCGGCAATTGGCTTTCAATCCAGATAAATGTGATGTATTGCATTTTCGGAGATCAAACCAGGGTAGGACTTGTACGGTGAATGTTAGGTCCCTGCATTGTGTTATGGACCTAGAAGTGCAAGTGAATAGTTCGCTGAAAGCAGCATCACAGGTAGATACGGTGGTGAAGAAGACGTTTGGAACTCTTGCCTTCATTGGTTGGGACATTGAATATAGGGAAGTTTAGGTTGCATTTATGTTGGTTGGCAAGTTATGTTGCAGTAATATTGGATGTTGGTGAGGCTGTACTCGGAGTATTATGTACAGTTTTTGTCACTCTGTCATAGTAAAGATGGGATTGAACTAGAACGAGTGCAAACAATATTTACCAGGATGTTGCCTGGACTTGGGGGCCTGAGTTCCAAAGGCAGGTTGTCTACACTAGGATTTTATTGCCTGTAACGTAGGAAATTGAGGGGGTGGACCTGATAGAGGTATATAAGATTGTGAGGGGCACAGACAGGGTGAAAACACATTGTCTTTTTCCCAGGGAGGGGGTTCTAAAAACAAGAGGGCACAGGTTTGAAATCAGAGGCGAGAGAGGGACATCAGGGGCAGCTTCTTCACGCAAAGGGTAAGGCATACTTGGAATGAGCTGCCAGAAATAATGGGTGAGGCGGGCACATTAGCAATATTTAAAAGCCGTCTGGATAAGTACGTGGGCAGATGGGACGAGCTCACTGGGCAACACAGTCAGCATGGATGAGTTGGGCCGAATGGCCTCCTTCCGTACCGTGTGACTCTTTGGCTAAGCTACTACCAGTTGGGTCTGGAGATCCAGTGAGAATGAAGGAGCCACATTATGGTTCCAAGTCAGGATGGTGCGTGACTGAGAGGGGGACCCACTGGGGGCAGAGTTGAACCAGTCAAAACTGTCCCCTAGCAGGATAGCTGACGTCACATGTTGTGATAACACAGGTTAGGTGGGGAACCCCCACCTCTTGACCTAAAAGGTGAAGCGAAAAGATGTGCAACCAACTCTTCCAAACCAATTATAACTAACAACCTCCACAGCTCATTATTCTGGGGGTCGGTGGTAGGGTGGGGGGGAACCTAGAGATTGCTGTTAATTATGTACATTTGCGATGCCCACACAGTTGAATAGCTTCCTTTCAGACCGCCTCACAAAGGCATGATTTGGGGGATGGGGTGTAAGATACTGAAGAGCAGAAGTTTTGTCAAGGGCTTTTGGGCTCCAGAGTTTTTTAAAGGAAATTGAACATTTACCTCCAGCCAATCTCCCTGGCAGATACAGCAACTTCTACAGATGCACTGCAGAAAGTATCCTGACTGGTTGCATCACGGCCTGGTACAGCAATTCCAATACACACGAACACGAGAGGCTGCAGAGAGTAGTGGACACAGTCTGGTCCATCATGGGCATGGCCCTCCCCCACCATCAGCATTATCTATAGGAGGTGCTGCCTCAAGAAGGCAGCATCTGTCATTAAGGATTGCCACCATCTGGGCCATGCCCCCTTCTCACAGCTCCCATCGGGCAGGAGGTACAGAAGCCTGAAGTCCCACACCACCAGGTTCAGGAACAGCGACTTCCCATCAACCATTCGGTTCTTGAACCAACCTGCACAACCCCAATCACCACCTCAGTATAGCAACACTATGGGCACTTTGATCACTGCAATGGACTTTTTTTTTCATCCTAATTGGATTCTTTCTTGTATAATTTTGTGAATGTTGTGTCTCTAGTGCTATGTGCCTGTGATACTGCTGCAAATGTTTTTCATTGCACCCGTGCAAATGTGTACTTGTGCAGTTGACAATAGACTTGACTTTAACTTTGAAAGTGACGTCACAGATAGACAAGGTGGTGAAGAAGGTATTTGGCACTCTGGTCATCAGTCAGGGCATTGAGTATAGGAGTTGAGATGATATATTGCAGTTGTACAAGACATTGGTGAGGCCGCATCAATTGTGCAGAGTTTTGGTTTCCCCGTTAGAGGAAAGGAGTCATTAATCTGTAAGGAGTGCAAAGAAGATTTACAAGAATGCCGCCAGGACTCTAGGGCCTAGGTTAAAAGGGAGAGTTTGGGCAGGCTAGGACTTCATTCACTGAAGCACAAGAGACTGAGGGGCAAACTTATCGAGGTGTATAAAATCATGAAGGGCACAGATAGGGTGAATGCAAGGAAAGGGAATCAAAAACTGGAGGGGATAGGTATAAGGTGAAAGGGGAGAGATTTAGAAGTGGTGAGTACATGGAACGTGCTGCCAGTGGAAGTGGTTGAGGCAGGTACAATTGCAGATTTTAAAAGACATTTGGACAAGTACATGGATAGGCAAAGTCTAGAGGGATGTGGGCCAAACATGGGCAAATGGGACTAGCCTAGATGGGCATCTTGGTCGGCATGGATGAGTTGGGCCAAAGGGCCTGTTTCCATGCTGTGTGACCCTGTGACTCTATGACACTAAACCTGCCACCTCTCCCACCAAGAAGGGCAGTGGGCACAGGGGAACACCACCACCTGCAGGTTCCCTTTCCAAACTGCACGTCATCCTGACTTGGAAAGATACCGCTGTTCTTCCACTGTCTGGGTCTAAATCCTGGAACTCCCCTCTTCAACTGAACCATGCAAGCTCCTTTACCACACAGACCATAGTAGTTTAAGGAAGGCGGCTCACCACCACTTTCTCGAGGGCAATTAGGGATGGACAATAAATTCTGGTCTTTCTGGGACACCCAGCTCTCAAAAATGAATGGGAAAATAAAAGCTCCAAATCTTGGAGGACAACGCTGAAACGTGAAGTTATGTTCCGAGTTGGATATTCAGCACAAGACTGGGCCCACTCTTCATTATATACCGAGGATTTGTTTTCTCTGTCTCTAAGGTAATTATTCTAATGAAGGAGTGCAGCACACACCATTTGAAGTCTTCTGGCACGTAGGATTTGTTATAAAGCAAAGGCTCTCCCCTAAGTTAGTCAGCCTTTGAACTATTACGTGCCAACTTAATAGAAAAATCGCCTAATTCTGTATCCAGGGGACTGAGTGACAGGAAGGAGGAAAAGCCTCCTCAATACTTACTGAGGAGCCGTGTATGCTAAACAGTCTTGATGGTTTTAAGAGTTCTCAATCCATTCTGGAATTTACATTGGAGCCCGGTTATGAATAGTTTCATTGTGTCTCTGTACAGCAGACAATCTCTATTCTAATGAAGTGGGTGTCAGGGTCAATATAGATTGTTGTGATAAAAGAGAGACCACCAAATCCATGCAATCATTCCGAGGCACCTGGTGAATGGGGCTGGAGTTATCCAGGGGTCATACAGTACAAGGTGTCAGCCTAAACACACCCCAGTAATCAGGTAATAACCCATTAGGATTCTGGTGTCTATCTTTTAATCTGCGCTGTGCTGGAGGTCTCTCTATGCAAACAAGTTGTTTTTAAAGGAACCTTAACCTTCACAACAGAACTTTAGAATGGTGACTACAAAGTTGGATTTGATGTATTGAAGGCTCAATGGGCTGTATACCCAATGCACCGGATCTCTCATTGATTTGCTGAGGGGAGGGAGGGAGTGGTTCAGATGTAACGATCATCTTTCACCAACCTCCTCCCTCCACATCTCCAGCACTCGTACCCTGCCCCTCCACACCATCTAGATGAACAGATTTATCAATACAACTGCTGAAATGTAACAGAACATAGAACAGTACAGGCCTTTCGGCCCAAGATGTCTATGCTGAACACAATGCCAAATTAAACTCTTCTGCCTGCATGTGATCCACATCCCTCCAACCCCTGCACATTCACGTGTCTGTCTAAAAGCCTCTTAAGTGCCACTATCATATCTGCTGACACTACCCCTGGTAGCCCAATCCAGGCACCTACCACGCTCTGTGTAAAACAAAAACTTGCCCCGCACATCTCCTATAAACTTTCCTCCTTAAATGCAGCTCCTCTGTTATTTGACATTACTATCCTGGGAAAATGATTCTGACTGTCCACCTTGTCTATGCCTCTCAGAATTTTATTAACTTCTATCAGGACTCCCCTCAGCCTCTGACGCTCCAGAGAAAACAACCCAAGCTTCTCCAGCCTCTCCTGATAGCACATGCCCTCTAATCCAGTCAGCATCCTGGTGAATCTCTTCTGCACCCTCTCCAAAGCCTCCACATCCTTCCTGTAATGGGATGACCAGAATTACACACAATACCCCAAGTGCAGCCTAGCCAAAGTATTACATTGCTGCATCATGACTTCCTTATCTTATACTCAGTGACCCGAACTATAAAAGCAAGCGTGCCATACGCCTTCTTCACTGCCCTATCTACTTGTGTCTCTAGAGATTTCTTCTCAGCCACTCACAGAGCTGGTCCTGAATGGATCTCCAAGCAATTTCCATCTCCTCAGCACATTACCTACCACATGATCTTAACTGACCCCATTCCCAAGAACCCCATTCTCTTTCTATTACTCCAGAACCCCAAATATCATTAATATTCTAACTTTCATCATCTTAACTACAGAATCTTCGTCCTCAGTTAGTTACAACATTAGCTTCACCTGCAATCCATTATTCCCCATGCACTCGGTCTTCATTTATCAGTCCGGTATCCCAGCTCTCAATTACTTGTGCCCTATATCCAGCCAGTGAGATAAATGCCCCCAACTGGCCAGCCAACCTCTCGGCTATGAAAACTATTTTAACACAGCTAGTCAGAACCCAGTCCTATTTCATCCACACCTCACGCTCCCGAACACCACCATCACAATATTAAAATAAGGATGACATAATTTTCAGTGATATAATACCAAACCATTTCACAATGAATAAATTACTCTGCAAGGAAGAATTTGCAATACTTTTGAAGTGTCCATGTTATTACACAGCAACCAATGTGGGAGCTTGTGCACAGGAAGCTCCCATAAACAGCAACTCAATACTGGCCAGATGCTCTGGTATTAGTGATATTGACTGGCAGATAAACATTAGCTCAGGATCTGGGGAGCTTGCCGCAGCTGTTGAGGGATTCTGCCTGAGAGTGCGGAACAGAGGACGGATTAACAATTGGTGTGAAAGAGGGTACTTCTGACTGTGTACCTGTTCCTCACTGTGGCACTGGAAGGGTTGGAGGAAGCTGAGGAGAGGAGGGCAATGAAAGAAGAAACAAATTTGTTGATTGCAAGAGAAGTACCGATGAAACTATTGGTTCTGATTAAACAAGACTAGGTGCACAGTGAAGGTTACTAGAAGGACAGAGCTGTGAATAATCAGAGAGCTCCTATTACAGATCTCAGCAGTGTTTTTGTGTGTGTGTACATGCATATGTGTGTGTGCCAGTGCATGCATGTGGATGTCTGCACACATGCACGTGTGTGCATCTGCAGATCCATGCAAATCTGTGTGCATGTGCATGCATGTGTGCCCACATGTCCATGCATTTGTGTGCACTCATTTCTATCATGAATGTATGTGTACACATATCATGCAGGGTAAGCGTGTACTGCATGCCTGTGTGTATGTGTATATGTGCCCTGCATACATGTGTATTTGCATATGTGCATGTGTGTTTTTGTGCTTGTGAACTGGTCACAGGGGAAATCTGACATTTTACGATTGGCCATAATCTTAAATTATCTGTCCAACTCAGAAGCCCAGTCAAACTTTGCTCATTCTTTGCAACAGATACATATTAAAAAACATCATTTTACAAAAGAGGCTGATATCCTTAAATACAGCTCGAAGAGAGTGTGAGCGAATAAGACATCAAGGTCCCACATGGACCTTCTAATGACATGCAATTTCAATTCAATTATTAGACAGAAAGATATTTAAAAGAGATTGCTCTGTGCAATCGATGTCCAATTAACAATGCATGGGTTGCATAATGGGATTCTCAATGGCTGGAAATGGTTCAATCAGAAGAAGAAAGTCAATGTGATTAATCCTCTGACACTTTGTGATTTCAGACGACATTGCTGTCCCACACATCTTCCAGGAATCAGGATTCATTGACACCTGGATTAAGCACTCACCTCCCTGCCTGAGCTGTGTGGGTTTGTCTCTCTGAGGGGATGGGGGAAGGGGAGAGGAGTTGGTGCAGGGATAAATGAGAGGCAAGATATGAATGCAAATGTTTCCCTCTACTGCCCTCGCCTTCCCTTTGATGCGGTTGTGCTGTTTGCTTTATTTATTTCTCATTAGTTGATGTCAAGGCGCTGGCTGGTTTGTGTGACGGACTGGGCTGTGTCCACAACTCTCTGCAGTTTCCTGCGGTCTTGGGCAGAGCAGTTGCCATACCAAGCCATGATGCATCCGGATGGGATGCTTTCTATGGTGTGCCTGTGAAATTTGGTGGGGGTCAATAGGGGCATGCTGAATTTCCTTAGCCTTCTGAGGAAGTAGAGGTGTTGCTGTGCTTTATTGGCGAGAGCAAGACAAATTGTTGGTGATATTTACACCTAGAAACTTAAAGCTCTCAACCATCTCATGAAAACCAGCCCACTGACTCTGTCTATACCTCCCACTGCCTCGGGAAAGCAGCCAACATAATCAGAGACCCCTCCCACACCAGTCATTCTCTCTTCTCCCCTCTCCCATTGGGCAGAATATACAAAAGCTTGAGAACATGTACCACCAGGCTCAAGGGCAACTTTTATTCTGCTGTTATAGGACTCTTGAACAGGCATCTTGTACGATAAAAATGAACTCTTGATCTCTGAGTCTACCTCATCGTGGCCCTTGCACCTTATTTGTCTGTCTGCACTGCACTCTCTCTGTAACTGTAACACTGTATTCTGCATGCTGTTTTCCTTTTGTACTACCTTGATGTGCATGTATGGAATGATCTGTCTGGACGGCACGCAAACAAAAACTTTTCACTGTATCTCAGTACATGTGACAATAATAAATCAATTACCAAGGCACTTTGAAATGTATCACCAACACTGTCTCTGCAAAATCCCCCAAGTTCGCTGGAAGGCTATGTAAACCATTGTATTAGTGTCCTGCCAGGTTACTATCAGGTCCAGTGGGCAGGCCACCTCTTTCTGAACCCCTATAAAGACACTCTATTTCGAGCTCTGTCATGACAAGAAATTACCTGGTGGACAGGGGAAAAGATTCGAGGATGCTACATGCCTCCTTGTAAAAATGCAATGTCCCCTTGGCCCTTGGGAATCGCTGGCCGACGTTAACTGCTTCTCTCTCCACAGACACTGCCTGACGTGCTGAGCATTACTTCCAGCATTATCTGTATTTATTTCAGATTTTTAGCATCTGCACTTTTTATTTGATTTTCAAATTAATCAGAATTAGAATAATATTTATTATCAAAGATTTATATGTCATGAAATTAGTTGTTTTGCAGCAGCGGTACATAAAATTACTATAAATTACAAAATAAATAAATAGTGCAAAAAAAGAAATAATGAGGCAGTGTTCATGGGTTCATGGACTGTTCAGAAATCTACTGGTGGAGGGGAAGATGCTGTTCCTGAATCATTGAGTGTAGGTCCTGCAACAACTCCTCGATGGTAGCAACGAAAAGGGGGCATGTCCCTGATCGTGAGGGTCCTTAGTGGTGGATGCCGCCTTCTTGAGGCACTGCCTCTTGAAGATGTCCTTGATGGCGGGGAGGGTTGTGCCCGTGATGGAGCTGGCTGAGTCTACAACACTCTGTAGCCTCTTTCTATCCTGCACGTTGGAGCCTCCATACCAGGCAGTGATGCAACCAGTCAGAATGCTCTCCACTGAATATCTACAGAAATTTGCAAGAGTCTTTGGTGGTGTACCAAATCTCCTCAAGCTCCTCATGAAGTAGAGCCACTGGCGTGCCTTCTTCATGATTCCATTAATGTATTGGGCCCAGGGTCAATCCTCTGAGATGTTAACACCCAGGAACTTGGGTGTTAACCAAGTTAACACTCATCCTTTCCACCGCTGACCCCTCAATGAGGACTGGTGTGTGTTCTCCTGACCTCCCTTCCAGAAGTCCATAATCAATTCCTTGGTCTTGCTGACGTTGAGAGTGAGGTTGTTGTTGCGACACCACTCAACCATCCAATCTATCTCACTCCAGTACGCCTCCTCGTCGCCATCTGAGATTCTACCAACAACAGTGGTGTCATTAGCGAATTTATAGATGATGTCTAAGCTGTGCTTGGCCACACAGCCATGAGGGTAGAGAGCAGGTCAGTGGGCTAAGCACATATCCTTGAGATGCACCTGTGTCGATGGTCAGCAAGGAGCCAACACAGGCGGACCTTGGGGGAGGCCACTTGGCCCATCATACCGGCGCTGACCCTTTGAAAGAGCGGTGGACTTAGTTCTACTTTCACCTTCAGTGCTGCAAATTTTTCCACAAGTATCTGTTGCCTTCCCTTTCGGAAGCTCCCACTGAATCTGTTTCCACTGCTGCCTCAGGCAAATCGGTGCCACGCAGGCGCGAAGAGAAAATCTCCTCCCCATCCTCACCCCCTCTCACCAAACCCTCTCTATTCTTTTGTCAAATTAACCGGGTCCTTTGGTTTCCAAGCCTTCTGCCAATGAGATCAATTTCATGGTACTCACCCCCAGCACCATTAATTCTATTGTCTGTTCCAAGTTTCAGCAAATTTCCTGTCTGTGGAATGTTTCCATCCCATTCCCATTAACACATTGCTCATATGTTATTAGTTTTAGCTGTGTTCCTGTCCAGCTGTTGCGTGTATTTCAACCTCTTGTGTAGCTGGGTACAACTCATGTCAGCTGTGGATCCACGGTTAATGCTTTTGCCTCTCTGCCTGAGGATGGTGAATTCTTTAATATGTCCCAAGGCACTTCATAGAGGCACAACCAGAAATAAATGGACATGCAGGATATGAAGGGGTTGTCTGTAACCCTCTCCAGATCTACAACCCTGTCGGAACCTCGGAGCTCTTGCACTTCTTGGCTCTTGACCATTGCTCCACCACTGGTGGCTGTGACCACAGCTACCTGGGCCCTAACATCCTTAACCCACTCACTCACTCTCTCCCGCTCTTGTTCTCTCACTCTCAATCCATCTCTCTCTCTCCCTCATTACTATCTCCCTCTCCCCCTCACTCATTGTCCCTTTCTTGTTCCCTCTCTCCCTTGCTCATTATTTCCCTCTCTCCCTCCTCCCCACTCTCTCTTCCTCTTTTCATCTCATTCTCCCTCT
>JARFYF010000069.1:7861431-7871919 GCA_030265395.1 Rhina ancylostomus
TTATTATCATAAGCAGTTATTAATAAAGTAGTTTTTAACACTTATACATGTCTCAGTGTGTTTCTTTTGTTGCTGGTACGTAACACTATCTAGTGGGCTAGTGCAATTGAAATAAGAAAAATACAACAATGTTCTGAGAGAAAGCAAATTGTCCAGCAGATCTAACTACAGGGTATAATTCAATACCCAGTATTAAATAAAATAATTTAAATGCCCACCCCACCCACTTGACATTTTTATTTAACACAATGGCACATAGTAGTGAACACATATTATGCTTGAAAAGCTTGTAGTAATTACCTCAGTGTTTAATTACCCTGTGTTACAAAGTAAAGCTTTTGCATTTATCCTCTCAATATTGACAACAGGGAAATATGTCACTTTGGCAATCACCATGGAACTGGGGAGGTGGGGAGGCCAACCGTGGTTCAGAAATGTTCTCTGGTTCACCCTGCAGCAAAATCATTATGCAGTGGATAATCTGATTTTGCTTTTTTTTTGAAGCTCACTCTAATCTGGAAAGAAACTGAAAAATGCTCATGATGCCTAATAACAAGGAAGCCTCTTAAATGATAATAAAGAATGTGTGTGGTTAGTCCAGAACAGGCACTCAGAAAACCTTAAATAATGAGCCCAAATATGCTGACAAAAAGCAGAGATAATTGAGGAAGGAGAGTTATTCCACCTACATCTAAAATATGACAAATCAAATTCACTCTGACACTGGAACCTTTTCCAATGCCACCAACTCCTATGTAAACTACAATTTTTTGAACACATTGCAAGTGAAGCTTTCTACCTGGATAAGACTAGGGGCTTTTAAACTGAAAAAAAAGAATTGTGATGCACAAGTAACACTTGCCCATTCGTCCCAAAAGTGGTACCCTGTCAACTTTGCACTGTACGCCTCAACAGGATTCAACATCGCAAGTGACCTTGCAGTTAGCTTGCGTCACTTAAACCAGGTTACAACATCTAAAGGGGAGATACACTGAGGCTGCATGAAGTTCAGAGACACAATACAGCAGATGCTGACCCAGCAGAGTGCCACGACAGCACCACATAAACAAAAATAGCTGGTGCCTCAGGTTTCACATGCTTTACTGGAGGCCTTTGCAGAGGATGTGGAGAGGAGGTGAGACGAGATCTATTTAAAAAGGACCAGGAGGCCTTTTAGACAAATGCTGCGGTGATATCAGGAGTAAAGCTTCAAGGACTTTAATGCAGTATCCTGCCAGGATTAATGAATCCATCTCTGAGGGCCCTGTCCTACATATGGCATTCTGACTTGTGCCACTGTTCGATGCACCAGACCTGCATCACTAACCTGCTAATTTCCGCTCTCAGGACATGCACTATCTCACAGCTTGCACACCGTTAGCTACTCTTTCTAGTCAGCCACATTATCTGGAGAGTGATAGTGGCTCAGAATAACATCCCACCGCCACTGCCTGTGCTCTTTCTGTTGTCTGCCAATCAGCCTGTCTAGATTCATGCCAAAATAGTACAGCTGGAAAAGCTGGACGGGTCTCAAGGTTATCCTCCAAAGCCACATACAGTCTCCTTCAATAACCATCACCAGTCTTCATGGTAGTGTAGTGGTTAGCATAACGCTACTATGGTGCCAGCGACCCAGGTTCAATCCCTGCCGCTGGCTGTAAGGAGTTTGTACATTCTCCCCATGTGACTGTGAGGGTTTCCTCCGGGTGCTCCGGTTTCCCCCCACATTCGAAAAGCGTATGGGTTAGGAAGTTGTGGGCGTGCTATGTTGGCGCCGGGAGTGTGGCGACACTTGCAAGCTGCCCCCAGAACACACTACGCAAAAGGTGTGTTTCACTGTGTTTCCATGTACATGTGACTAATAAAGATATCTTATTAGGACAGGCAAAGCACGAAGGTAATAGGCTCTAAGTGAGATCACAGGGTTGATCCGTTGTTGTTTCTATGCAACATGGCAAAACTTTGATTTATAAATCTTGCTTGATTATATTTTATGCCAACTTTTATTCTGGCCTCGTGATCCTGTGATAGAGAGCAACAGAGGAAAAATAAGGTGTGGTACTATTCATGAATAGAGAATTGGTATCACAATTAAATGAATTGTTCACAGATAACCTAGACAACAAGGGGCTGTCAAGATTGACTCCCTTTTTCCTCCGGCTCTCTGCTTGTGCTTAGTGCTGTTCATTCATAATGACAAGGATGTGCTGCATCACAGGCCACCAAGAATTTTTGCACCCATTCTGCAAAGTACTGCATGGCTCCTTCAGAGTGATACAGGCAACAGAAGTATTGTTTCGACACAAGAAGAGTCATATTTTGTGAGGCAGCCTGGCTGTATTTAGAAGCATGCTACTTGCATGCTGAAAAACACTATGGTGAGGATGAAGAAGAATCCTGACCCCAAAGAAGGGGCCTGACTCGAAATATAAATATGACTCTAGGAGTTAAATCCTTTACCATCTGCAACATAACCCGGGTAGATGTTAATAATGTGAATGAATTTGAAAACCATAAACCTTAATAAAATTGCAGCAACACTCAGGAGTCAATTAGCGGCTAACATGATTCCTTTAGGCAACAGAGGTCAAAGGTACTTCCTGTTGCTGAATACTTGTTCAGCTCCACAAGAGTAAGAGAAGGTATTAACTGCTGTGCTAAGCATCAAATAACTGAACTGGCATCAAATCCACCTCACACACTGCTTGAAATGATGATCTGAATAAACTCCATACTCCCAGTGGGCAATGGTCACACACACACGCTCATGCCCTGGGCAACAGAACCTGCAGTGTGACCTGGACCACCAATGTGCAAGTGTGTATTAAAATAATTTCAGCACCCACGTGTGCTAAAGTTTGCAATCTAAAACTCTCGAGATGTTAAGGTTTATAAATGGATGTGTGGCAGTTCCTGATACATTAACTCATCAAATATTGCTTTCCAAACTCCTTTTCACTACTTGACTGATTAACAAACTTGACTTCACTTTGACTGCATAAAAAATATTTTTGGAAAAAATAATCCATTTACCATCTTTGTACCAGACTGTGATTTTCCATCTGGCTAGGAATTGGAGATGGATGTGTTTGCTGTTTCTCCTAAGCTAGTCAAACATGTATTGGACAAAGGTGATGGCCAGGCACATCGGCTTGAACTACAAATCCACAGTATTGAAACAACAATGAACTAATTTTCTATCCATTGACAATAAATGGGCAAGAAATCTAGTTCTGAGAGAGAATTTGGAATTAATTTTTTAAACCTTTAATTATTCCCATACAATGTTAGTATATTTTGGGTGTAAATAGAACAGAACCTAGGGAATGGAAGGAGTAGGCCATCTGGCTCTTCATATTTGCTGTTATTCAATATCACGGCTGACCTGATACCCCAGGACCACTTTCCTGCACCAACCCCATATACCTTAATATTAAAAATTATTCAGTTCAATCTTAAACAAACTCAGCAACTGAGCCTTGATTGCCCACCCTGGCGGAGAACTGCAAAGGTTCATTACCCTCTCAGTGAAGAAGTTGCTCTTCTTTACTGTCCTGAATGACTGACTTTTAGTTTGAGAATTCTGATCCCTGATTCCAGAATTGGGAAAACATCAATTCCACATCTATCCCATTTAGCTCCTTATGAATTTTTTAGCTCGTAACTTATTGTTTTTTTTTAAATCAGTTGTTGGCATGTGTGAAGTAATTTTATATTTATCTTATTTAGCTACCTTATTGGCAATCCATCAGAGAACATGCTTTGGCCTTAGCTTAAAGCCAGTTTTACAAAATTTGTGAACCTGACTTTACCCACTAATATGATGTGTGCCATATGAAACAAGGATTGTGATAACAGGACACTTAGAAAATACCAACAGGATTTAAAAAAACATAGATTTATGAAAGAAAATCAAGTTTGACAAACCTACTGGAGTTTTATTTTGGGGATGTAACTGGTAGGGTAGATAAAAGAGAACCAGTGGATGTGGTGTTCTTGGATTCAGAAGACCTTTCATAAAGTCTCACAAAAGGGGTTAGTATGTAAAATTAAAGCACATGGCACAGATTGAAAATTGGCTGGCAGACAGAACACAGTAATAATTAATGAGTCTTTTGGTAATTAGTGGTTATTGGGGATCAGTACTTAGGTGCCAGCTACAGTGTTCACAATACTTATCAATAATTTGCTTGAAGGAATCACATGTAATATTCCTAAGTTTGCCGATGACACAAAACTGGGTGGGACAGCAAGTTGTGAGGAGAATGCAAAGAGGCTTCAAGGTGATTCAGACCAACTGAGTGAGTGGGCAAGTACATGGCAGATGCAGGATAATGTGAATAAATGTTAAGATATCTACTTAGAACCATAGAACACTACAGCATGGAAAACAGGCCATTCAGCCCTTCTAGTCTGTGCCAAAATATTATTCCGCTAGTCCCATTTACCTGCACCCAGTCCATAACCCTCCAGACCTCTCCTGCCCATGTATCTAATTTATTCTTAAAACTCAAGAGTGAGCCCGCATTTACTACATCAGATGGCAGCCAGTTCCATACTCCCACCACTCTTTGAGTGAAGAAGTTTCCCCTAAAACTTTCCCCTTTCACCCTAAAGCCATGTCCTCTAATATTTATCTCTCCTAATCTAGGTGGAAAGAGACAATTCGCATTAACTTTGTCTATACCCCTATCAAATCTCCTTTCTTTCTTCTGCGCTCCAAGGAATAACGTCCTAACCTGTTCAATCTTTCCCTGTAACTCAACTCCTGAAGACCCGGCAACATTCTAGTAAACCTCCTCTGCACTCTTTCAATCTTACTGATATCCTTCCTATAGTTTGGTGACCAGAACTGCACACAATACTCCAAATTTGGCCTCACCAATATCTTATACAACCTCACCATAACATAGGATAAGAGATTAGATGGACCAGGCCGCTGTTAACTACAGTTTAGAAAAATGTAAAGAAATCTAATTGACTGAGCTCAACAGCCTGCTTGTAGGGAGGATTTTTTCCCTGGATGAGGCACCTGGATCTAGAACCAGGATTTACAGGCTCAGTACTTGGGATAAAACAATTAGGGTTGAGATGAAGAGAAATTTCATTAAACGGTATGGTAACCCTTTGGAATTTACCATCACAGAAGGTTGTGGAGGCCAAGCCACTGAATATATTCAAGTAGCAGAGTGATTTTTAGTCACAAAGAGCATCGAGGGGCATGGAGAGAAAACAGGAATACTGTAGTGAGGATCAGCTGAATGGTGGAGCAGAGTCAAAGGGCTAAATAACCTACCTGCTATTTCTCTATGCTTGCCTTAACTACAGTATTAAACTGTTTAATGTTTATTCCAGTGTATAACAAATTAAAGATTTCCTTCACATGGTGAATATCAAAGGGAAGTTCAGAAACTGCAGGCTGTCAATGGGACTGCAGTAGATCACAGCAAGTGTGAAAATGTTTATGCACTTTACTAGTGAAGACTACGTCACAGATCAAGTCCTCTCAACCAATGTGACAGAAGCTGAAATCAATCATGTATCAAACAGGATCATCAGGTATTAAAAAGATTTTGAACAGATGGATTAATGTAGTTTAAAGACAAGCATCTGCTAGCTATGTCAGTAACAGATCCCTTGCTACAAATACTATTCAGAGACTTTTCAGCTTCAGAGAGTAACAGGCCATTTGATCAGCATTATCCAGGACACAGCTGATGCAAAGCAGGCAATGATAACTGACTGAATTTTAAAAGAATATTGGAACATTTGCGTGCAAACTCAAAACACTGATACTCAAACATGAAGAATAGTTGTTGTGCACAAAAGCTGACCAAACAGCTGAAGGGGCACAGCTCATTCCAATCTGTTTGTGTGCTAGAATCAACATAGTTTTCTTTTTACTACCTTGATGTAGTTGTGCATGGCATGATCTGCCTGGATGGCACACAAACAGAAGTTTTTCACTACATCTCGATACACGTGATAATAATAAACCAATAAGAATTGGTTAATAGTTTGTACCTGGCTATTACAGTGCAACCTGCTTTTCGTACTATAGTAAACTGCTCATTGACTGGTGAGTTCTGCCTGTTCCACACAAGGAATCACTGGTACTGATTCTGTGAATCTTTGCTGCAGGATGTTCATCATTTACTTTGAAATAGACATCAAAGAACTGAATATTCAGAGCCTTTTTTTTGCTTTACACACAAATATTTTACTCTGAATACCTCACTGTACACTTTCTTTCCAAATAAACGACAGGTAGTTTAACCTGAATGACGTGGTCTACAATATCAAGTTAAAGTTATCGATAAAATTGAAGCAGCATGACAAGGAATAGTGTTGGCCCTATTTCTCGATGCACTTCAAAGAGGAGATTGTGATTATGAAAATGATCTGAATTTTAACACATGGATCAGATCCCTACAACTCAATATGTTAGAGCCAAGTGGCTAATGCTGACTACACACTTATTATGGGAGCAATTTCAGCACAACGTTCAAAGATGTCACGTAAGATGGGCAGCCTCATTCTGCACTGACACCATGTGGAGGTGTTAAACATAATAGTGCATTAGAAATAGCACAATATTACAGTGGAGTACTGCACCAATGCAAAAAGATCACTGTGCTGATACATATCCTCTTCTCCCAGAGTCACCCTGACTGTCCCTGGGATTGGTATTTGCTCCGGGGATAACTATGGCTCCATATACTAACAACATATGCAAGCATTCAGCTGTACTGGCTTGCTGCCTGGAGTTTTGCCCTTTTCCAAGACTTTTTAGCAAGTCATTTGCTGTTGTGTTTGTTTTGTCTTAAAACAGTTTTGCACATAGTGTCTGAGGGGCTTCCTACTTTCCAAATTACTGGTGGTTACATTGATTGCTGTTATTGGGTTTAATTAGCATTAATATATTAGAAAGCAGAAAGTATTTCAATAAAGTCTAGTGGTAGGGGTGTAATATTTGCATATTATGTCTATTTGAATTATAAAATAAATGTTTAACTGTAGATTCTTTTCTCCCAAGCATGGACTTGCGGGACCTTGATTAACCAGTGGCAGACAGACATGCTTGCCTGTTAATTATGGGAGGTTTCCAAGCTCCAGTTCCAAAAGGCCACAATTCCAGGCTTGAAAAGCCTGCCTCAAGAGGCTCCAGAGTGTATTAACCACAGTAAGTGTGCCTCAAGTGCATTAACTGCAGTTAGCTTATTAAAAAGTGATTCAGACTTTCAAGCTTATGTATACAGGTTTGTACCCAGTAAAATTTTACTGTAATCACATTTGCAAACTCCTGTCTCCAGAAACACATTGTTTAGACCACTGAAAGTGTGCTTGAAGAACTGGAAAAAGATATCATTGTAAAACAATGGTCACGGCCAAGAAAGTGCACTAGCACCTCTGCTTCCTCAGGAGGCTAAAGAAATTTGGCATGTCCCCATTGACCCGCAACAATTTTTATAGATGCGCCATATAAAGCATCCTATCCAGATGCATCATGGCTTGGTAATGGCAACTGCTCTGCCCAAGACCCCAAGAATCTGCAAGAGAGTTGTGGACACAGCTCAGCACGTCACAAAAACCAACCGCCCCTCCCTGGACCCTTGTCTAAACTTCTCACCATCTTGGTGAAGCAGCCTACACAATCAGAGATCCCACACACCCCAGACATTCTCTCTTCTCCCCCTTCCCATCAGAAGATACAAAAGCCTGAAAGCACGCACCACCGGGCTCAAGGACAGCCTCTATCCGATAAGACAATTGAACCATCCCCTTGTATAGCAAGGTAAAACTTTTGACCTCACAATCTGATATATGGTTCAACAACTGCCATTAGCAATCTCTCGTGTTTTCTGCATCAGAGCAATGGCTGCACTTTGAAAATATTGAATTGGCTACAAGGTGCTTTAGGGTGCCTCAAGGTTGTGAGACCAGCTATCCAAATGCACATTTCTTTATTATTGTGATGTCCTGCTAGCTTGATCAATTGTAGCATGCTGTTGATACATGTTTAATGGCCAGCCCTTTCACTCTGCAACAGCCCTGCACTCCTCCAGTTCTGGCCTGAACAACCACCACTGGTGGCTGTGGTTTCAGCTATCTTACCCCCAGGTTCTTAAACTTCCTCCCTCAAACCCTCTGTCACCTTCTTCCTTCCACACAAAACCTTGCACAAAAAACACAGATGCTTGAAAATGAAACAGAAAATGCTGGAGGAAACAAGTTTTTCCAGTACATTCTGTTTTCATCTGGCAGATCAATCACTGTTGCACTCCTTTGTAGAAGGGAGAGCAGAACATAAATAAAACATACCTTGTGATATCATATACCAAAAGTGCACCTGCTGCTCCCCTGTAGTAACTCCTTGTTACCGACCTGAAAGAGAAGGGAAAGGTGAGGCAAATATTTGTTTAAAATTAATTCACAGAATATGGCATCATCCACTAGGCCCAGTATGTTACCCATTCCTCACGACCAGTGCTTTGCTAGGCCACTTTGGATGACAATTAATAGTGAATCACATTGAAATGGACGTCAAGTCAAACGGTTCAGTCTGGGGAAAGACAGTGGATTTCCTTCTCTAAAGGACGTTAGGGGATCCAATGGCTTTTCAATGAAAATATCATTTCAGTCACCGGTCACTAATGCAGCTTTTTCCCCCCAAACTGGAAAATAACTGTATTTATAATACCCACCATACTGAAATGTTTCTGGATCATTAGCATGGCAATCTGCATTATTGATCCAGAAATTTAACCACCACTACAACATCCTAATTATTCAGTCAGTAAATATACTTTAATATTTCATTGATGAGGGTAGGGTAGTGGGTATTGTTTACATGGACTTTAGTAAAGCTTTAGACAAGGTCCAAGCATTGAATCATGGAAACAACGATCCTATGTATTTTTAGCTCTAGATACGAGGCAGGCTCCTTTTCGTTTACCACTGTGGCTGGGGTTGATGCATATACCGTGCCTGTCACACTCCATTCCATTCCTAGACGTTAAACAACTTTGAGTGCGACTGTGACAGCTGTCAAGACTCTGCGGGGGAAATAAACACGTCACTATTGTTGCAGCCCAGTGCTTTTCTGAAAAAGTCAGAGCAAATCAATAAATACTTCAACTGCTGCAGAGAAACTAAGCCAAAGTCTAGAGTAAAATAATGCTTATGCACTGCGCAAACAACTGTCAGGATGATGCTAAAAAGGGTTCATTCCATCTACCAGTTTCTCTTCAAGGTGCTAAAAGTAAATAGAATTGTCGATCCTCTTGTACTTTAATATATGAGTCATTTCAGTGAGATTTTGGAAGTGAACAGAGAAATGAACCTTTGGAAGTATCGCAGCCAAACCCAATCTTGTCCTCGCTGGACATCACAAATGCACAGATCTGAGAAAGAGTGATCAGGAACAGAAGAGGCACCAAACTGGTTGATCCATCATTTGCCATATCCTGATCCTGCTGCTTCCCAACTCTTGAGTTATAGGAGACTGGAGAGGCTGGAACTGTTTTCACTGGAGCGATGAAGGCTGAAGGGTGACCATACAGAGGTTTATATAATCATGAGGGGCATAGATAAGGTGGATGGTCTTTTTCCCCCAAAGTGGGGGAGCCTACAACTGAAGGGCAGAAGCCTAAGGTAAGAGGGGAAAGATTTAAAGGGGATCTGAGGAGCAATTTTTTCCACACATTGGGTGGTGGGTACGCAGAACAAGCTGTCAGGGAAAGTGGTAGAGGCGGGTACAATTACAATGTCTGAAAGACATTTGGACAGGTACATGGCTAGGAAAGGTTTAGAGGGGTGTGGGCCAAATGCAAGCAAATGGGACTAGCTCGAATAGAAATCTTGGTCGGCATGGACAAGTTGGACCAAAGGGCCCATTTCCGGGGTGTATGACTCTATGACTCATTGAGTTTGGCAAATCTCCATCTGTGACTCTGAGGAACAGCGAACCAATATGTGTTCTGTTCACTTCATTGGGCACAGAATGGTAAACAGGCTTCAACCCCATCTGTCTGGCTGGTAAAGGCTTTGAGATGGTCACAGAGACCAGAAAAATCTCAATTACAATCATGTTTCTGTGGTCATTAAGGTAATCAGAATTTTTAAAAAAATTACTGGTTAAAATGGGGACAAAAGAAGAAGGATCGTCACTAAATGCAGAAAGGTTGGAGGTTGAGCAGATGCAGGTTGATAAGTGGAAAAAAATTCAAAGAAAGAGATTGTAGATTCATGAAAAGTAATGAGTGTGCCTAAACAATAGGAAATATGTGCACAAATACCCTGATGGCATATGAACAAAGCCATAATAAAAGGCAAATGGAAAAGTTGGATTTATATTTGGAAGCACATAACACAAGCAGTTGTGAATTTGTGCAAGACACGAAGTTTCATGTGGGATAGTCATTCCAATGAAGAACAGTAATGCAACGTCTAAAGATATAGTACTGGTTCACTTGGAAATTCAAACAC
>JARFYF010000069.1:7874574-7885580 GCA_030265395.1 Rhina ancylostomus
ATTCAACGCTCCACCTTCCTCTCTGACCAAATTCGATCTTCAGCCCTTTGTTGCCTCCACCTCTCACCTTGTCGTTATTTCCACTTTCTCTACATGCCTATCACTCCCCCTCACTTGGATCCACCTATTATTTGCCAGCTCTTGCTCTCTCCTTCCCTCCACCTTTTTTTAAAAATACTGGCTATCTCCCCTCTATCTCCCAGTCCAGATGAAGGGGTTCAACCCGAAACATCGGCTGTCCAATTCCCTCCACAGATGCTGCCCGACCTGCTGAGTTCCTCCACATCTTGCGTTGCTCCACTGTTTGCCAGGCCTATCTGTTCAAAGGCTGCATGCACTTCTATAGCACCTTGCTCAACCTCTGGTCATCTCAAAGTGGTTCACAGACAATGATATAATTTTGAAACATAATTTTTGTTGTAATGTGGAAACACACCAATCATTTTTGCACAGTAAGCTCCCACTAACAGCCACGTGATAATGGCTGCATCGGCTGTTTCGATGTTAGCTGAGAGACAAATTATGTCACACTGGCGTAAAGTTCTTCATGATATTGCCATGAGATGTTTTATAGCTGTACGAGAAAGCAGATAGCACCTCACTTAGCACCTCATCTGAAAGTTGGTTTCTTTACTGCCCCAAAGTAAGGCACTCATTCCACAGCTCCTTGAAGGGTCCAATCACTCCCTGCCCAGTGTCACAGCCGGGTGGGTCTGCTCTGAGACACTGCTGAGCAGCTGTAACACAGAGCCCACAATGTTGGCTGCCTCACCCCTCCCCACACCCAAAGCTCTGTGATGGTGGTTGTTTATGTAGCTTAACCCTCCTCCCTAGAGAGGAATGTGAACTGGAGCAAGCTATGTAACACACAGCCTGTAGTTCTGTTTAAACACTATGTCTCTCTACACCAGTCAGTTGTGCAAAGTAAAACTCCAATAATCCCGGAATTTGATGGTGCTGGACCAGCCAAATTTCTGGACCATTGGATAATACCCCAACGGACTTGATTCACTTTTAAGATGTTACACAGTAGTACAATACATTTTCCCAGCGTGTTTAAAGGAGTGCTGGAAACAGGGCCCTAGTAAGTTTAAAGGGAGAGTGGCAAATGATGCCCTGGTGAGTTTAAAGGGGAAAGGCGAGTTCAACTGGAAAGAGGGTTGAGTGATCCTGATGCTGAACCACTGGGATTTCCAAATAATCTGATACCAGTTGCGTGGCCCAAACCATGAAAGTAGCTACCCAGCACCCTACTGACATGAGCATGCTGCTCAATGTTGGTTGAGAATACTGAATCAGAGCTCTAGTCTCCATTCACTCCAAGTTCTTGGTTCAATAACATAAACCATAGTATGATTAGGCCACAGCATCCCTGGTGTCTATATGTTAAATAAAATCATGGTTTCATCTTTTACCTCAACACCACTAACCCCAGGTCCTACGATTCCTTTAATATCCAACAATATATTGGTCTAGAGTATACACAGCAACAGAGTGTCCAAAACCCTCATGGGTAGAGAATTCCAAAGATTCACTGTCCTCAGACTGAAGACATTTCTCATCTCTGTCCTATGAACAGACGGACTGACCCCTCTTTTTGAGACTGCTATCTCCAGTTCCAGATAGATCATCCCTGCATCTACCATATCAAGACTCTTCAAAAAAAATTTGTAGGCTTCAATGAGACCACCTCATTCTTCTAAACTAAAGTGTATAAACCCAGTCTGGTTAATCCCTCCTTGTATGACACACCCGTCATCCCAGGAGTCAATCTGGTGAACTTTTGTTGCACTTTTGTTTATCAGTGTTCTTCCTTAGAGAGAGAAACCAAACCCATTCATGATACTCTAGACATGGCCTCCTGAAGGCAGCTGATATAATTGGATCAAACATATCTACTCAGGCAATCAAATTCTCTTCCAATTAAGGACACCATACCACTTGACTCCCAAACGTCTGCTCTCCTGGCATGCTAATTTGCAGCTATTTCAGTTCCTCTGAACACCAACACCTCTACCTACGCTTAGCCATTCTATTTCTTTGACCAAAGTGGACAATCTCTCAATTTCCTATATAATATTCCATTTACCAGGTCCTTAGCCATTCTTCTGAATCCTCACCACATCGTCCTGAGACTCCAAGAGCCCTCAACAAGGGAACTCGTTTGTTGATCGTTCCATATCACAACCATTCACTACACATGAAAAGTTTTCCTCACAGCACACCTGGTCGTGAGAAAAAAATAATTTTTTTTTAAAAACACAGTGAGTGGTTAGGATCCAGAATGAACTGCCATTTGGAGCTGTATAGGTGGATTCACCCAGGGTATTCTAAAGGGATAAATATTTGGAAGGAAAACACTTGCAGGGCTCTGGGGAGTGGGACTAACTGGACTGCTCTTGCATGATGCTGGCACCTTCCACGAATCTGGCCCTTCTGCAAATTTGCTTAAACAATAAGAGTCAAAACCAGCAAAATGTGTTTAATACCACAACTACCACCAATCAAACCCACTTCACTGGCTGTGAAGGGTGCTCTGAGACTTCACAGGGTCATGACAGACATGAAAGAAATTCAAGTACATTCATTTTTATGAAAGATCTAACTTCACAAAGGATTATAGAGCTGGGTGATTGCAAAAGCTAAAACAGACAAGTGTTACAACAGTCAGGGAACGGAAGCAAACTAACTGCTAACACTGGTAACATGAAACACAGTGTGCCGAGAGAGGCAAGGGGATACCTCGGTAGACTTGAGACTCAAGCTGGATTCAAACAGACTTATCGGACCGAGGCACACAGTTTATTTCTCACACCTGGTGTGAAAAAGGCAGAGAGAGAGGTAGACACAGTAGTGTACCGGTTAGCATAATGCTATTACAGCATCAGCGACCTGGGTTCGATTCCCGCCGCTGTAAGTAGTTTGTACATTCTCCCCGTGCCTGCATGGGTTTCTTCCAGGTGCTCCTGTTTCCTCCCACTTTCCAAAGACATATGAGCTAGGAAGTTGTGGGCGTGCTATGTTGGCGCCGGAAGCGTGCTGACACTTGCGGGTTGCCCCTAGAACACTCCATGCATAAAGATGCATTTCACTGTGTGTTTCAATGTACACATGACTAATAAAGACATCATCTTATCTTAAATGTCATTCTGAATCCCAGCTCTACAATGAAATACTGAACTGCTGGCAGGACAGAGGAGTGCCAACTGCAGGTGACAAGTGGGTAACCAGCCAAGGATCTTTGCTCCAGACTGTCATCCCATAATGTCCTGCCACCAACTGCATATCTAGAGTTTGTTACAGCAGAACTGTCCACCAGAAAATACTAGGAGCCAACCAGACTAGGCCTCCAGCAAGTGAGGAGTGAGCGCTGGTTAGAGAATTGAAGCAAGGTTTTGCTTCACATCTTTATACAAATTACAAGAAATTCTGTTTTATAAACAATACTTAATGTAACAAATGCTTCCCATAATGAACCCTTCTTGAAGCAAAAGGAATGTGATCAAAGGTTCTTTGCAATGACTGGGACACACAGCTATCTGTTCCCAAACACAACAACAGAATGAGACTTTAAAGCAGATACTTTCTGCTTATTCTGCAACGTTGCATTGATAATGGCTTACCCCTCCCTCACCACCCTCATATCTCCACTAATGACATGTCAATCCCCTGTCATTTCACAGATTTTGGCAGGGGTTCCACCTCATTCAGGTGCTCATTATTGAAGGCTGAGGCATAACAGCTCATGTCAGCATGTTTCTCTGAGTACCTCATCACTACCCTGCATACTTCTGCCCCCATCATCAACCATAGAACATTACAGCACAATACAGACCCTTCAGCCCACCATAAGCATCCCACATGTTCTCAATTGGCCCAACATCCCACCTGTTCTCAATCCCTCACTCATTTCCACCAGACTCAAACATTCAATGCTCTCCTTGCCAATATGCACCATGTTCTACTCACCCATCATTGTGCTTGCTTGCCCTGTATTGGCTACTAGTCAAGCATCACCCTTAGTTTAAAGTTCTAATCATGTTTAAACCCCAGTGTGACATCACCCCCTCCCTCAATCCTATAAATGTTCTATATTTCTCCAATTCTGACCATCAGACGATTCTCAACTTCCTTTTCCACACCACTGGAGATGTTACTTCAGCTGCATGGGTTCCATCTGATATCCTCCTCACTTTTTCTACCCTATTAGATCTTTAAACCTGTTTGACCATCTCTGTTAATATTTATGTGGCTCAGTATCAAATTCAGTCCGATAATATTCTTTCTGGCTTTCTATTCTGTCGGAGTACCATAATGATGCTTGTTCTGGTTGGGTATAACCCCATCAAGGGCTGCACTACACAGCTGCCAGTGGATGGGCTTCAGGACGGACTTCTCTTGTTGAACATCAGCTTCTTGCTGTGCATGCTTGTCCCAGCCATTGGGGAGCTATGTAGTCTATTGATTCCATTAGGCTTGAGCACTTAAGCACATCTTCCACATCTCTACTGTCTCTCCTCAGGGTGATTAAATTTTAATAGAATCTATTCCAGGAAACAAAAGAAGCTTAGTTAATCTGGGTGGCGACACTGGAATGGGAAAAACACTGGCGCTGATTGAAGCTTTCCCTTCTTATTATTGGATGAAAAGTACTGGAAATTGATTAAAACCCTACATGATCATGTACACTTGGAGATTTGCCAGAACAGAACTGATATCAAAGTAATCAAACATCTATTGTGTAATAGTACACACTTTGAGCTTGATGGGACCGCAACTACTTGTGTTGAGTTGCTCGAGTAAAATAAGATCTTGGGGCTTGTTTGGCTCTGGCCAGGCCAACACTGGCTACATAAACAGGTTAATAATCTTTATGTACAAATGTACCACTCATAAATAACACACTATTACATGTTAATAGTACCCTGCATTGCTGGTTTGAGTGGGTGTTGTGCTGTGGTCCTGGGCACAGCTGTGATTCTGAGTGGCAAGGGTCAGTTATATAAATATATGCCAAGTCCTTGGGCTGAGTTTGGATCAGTAGCATTTTAATTTTATACCAGAGCAAACCTCAGTTCTCCCTCTCCCTGACAGTCTACTAACCTCACCACAGAACAGTTCATATAAAAGGCATACAATCATCTTCTACGGTCAAAAAATGTCATGCTTGCCAGCAACTCCTACGTCCTGGGAATTAATTCAAAGGGAACTGAAAAAAAAACATTAATAATTAATCTGGATTCTTCAACTTTAGAAGAAAATTGACTAATGATTTGAGATGCCATGGATTAGCACTGTTCAGGTCTATTCTGTGTAGGTTCCCAGTGGGCTGTTAGAACCTCACCTGGCCAGGTGACTAAGAACCCCCCCTCATAACTCCCAACTCAATCACACTTTATCAGGAAGGCTGGCTCAGCCTTGCCGGTTCAATGCTTGCAGCCAGCAGGAGGTGGTTATGTTTTTTATTCAAGCCACATGTTCAACAACATTCTAACACAAATAATTTCCAATTTAGCCATGTACGATGTACAGTTGGTGAATGCTATGTACATACTAAGCCACAAGCATCCAGTCAATGCTTCATTTTGGGGATTTTGAGATGTTTTAGCAAAGCTGTCAATTAACCAATTGCTGATTTGGACCAAAATTTGTAACAAGCAGCAAAAATGTCACACGAATGTAAAGCCAAGAATTAATATTTTTCTTTTTCTTATTTGTCAGTTTTCAAATCCATCCCCCTCCCCAACTTTTCTCATCATGAATCTTACCGGTTTCCCTCTGCAAGTGATTAATTGCATAGGCTTTTAATGGGCAGGAGAAGACAACATAGAATTCAAGTGTCCATGTGATTTAACACTAAGTGGGCTGGGTTTGCTGTTTCCGTGCTAAATGACGGCCTGCATACTTTGATAAACATTAGGTCAAGTCTTGGCCTCTGGTTTGCACTGTCAAATACCATTTTACCACAAGGAACAAAAGTGTTTTGTTTTAAACTGAAACTTTGACTTTTAAAAGTGGACCCTCCCCTCTTGTCTCCAGCTCCATCTCAGATGACCTGTCCTGGGCCCAGCACATAGATGCAATTATGAAGGCGGTGTGCCAGGGCCTCTACTTTCTTAGCAGTTTAGAGAGATTTGGAATGTCATCAAGTACTCTAACGAATTTCCACTGATGCACTGTTGAAAGTATCCCGACTGGTTGCATCATGGCCTGCTATGGCAATTCCAATGCACAGTTATGCAAGAGGCTGCAACAAGCAGTGGACGCAGCTGGTCCATCACAGCCCTCCCCGCCATTGACAGCATCTACAGGAGGCACAGCCTCAGAAAGGCAACATCTATCAAGGATCCCCACCATCTGGGACATGCCCTCTTCTGTCTGCCACTGTTAGGCAGGAGGAACAGAAGCCTGGAGTCCCACACCACCAAAATAAAGTCTTTTTTTCCCCTCTTTATTGTCTTGTATAATTTATATTCTGTGTGTTGTCTGTACCTACTTCCCTGTGATGCTGCTGAAAACTATTCATTGTACCTGTACCTTACTATACTTGTGCATATGACAATAAACTTGAACTGACTTGACTTGTTACCAGGCCATATCAATGTAAACTTTGCCCAAACTTCCTTGTGCCCATTTGGACTTCTAGATTCTCTCCTTAATCTCTCTCTCTCTCTCCAGATAAATATCCCTATTCAGATTCACAACTCCCTTTGCCTCGATCATTGATAAAACTGTTGCTGATTGTTGCCTCATACTGCTCCCCATTCACATTCCTCTCCCAACTAAATCTCTCTGCCTGTCACTACAGACCCAGAAGTATTCTGACCCACAAGATACTTCAGAATTCCCACTCCTCCCTTCTAAACATACGAGATTATGGAGCTGCTCGGTCACACCTTCAGCTCAACCTCCGGTGTCCTGGCCTTCATTAACATTGTCACTCTCTTGTGGCCTTGTTGTGGACTTGATCAATCCTGGTACCTTCCTAGTCCACAGTCTAGCAATTCCATAACAATCTGAAATTAATCAAGTTTCTCACTTAGCATAAACCTCAAGGTGCAACACAAAAAGCATCTGCAGTGTCTCGTTTCCCCAAAAACCTAAGGTGCTTCATAGAGAAAGATGAACAGGATAAGTGATCTTAAGGTAACTAAAGAGGAGCAATGGGGAGGTTTAGGGAGGGAACTCAAAGAGTTTATGGCTGAAGGCATGATTTCCACTGGTGGGGGAAGGCAGAAATTGGAGGACTCATTTATTGAACCAGCCAGAATTAGATGTTCTTGAGGGAGAGCAAGTGGGAAAGTAATTCACAGCTTGTAGGTGCAACAAATAAAATCACCTCTGGGTTATACCACAAACCCAATGAGAGTGCTCCAGAAATGAACACGGCTATCAGTATTGATCAAGTTGCTTAATCTTGAGCTCTGGTGCCAGAATAAATGCCTCACTGTATCCCCAAAGCCACACCCAGCCCAAGCATGAGCGACACTATTCACAATTACAGTGCAGAAAGCCTTTACATTGTTTTTCCTAAATCACATCTCTCCCTTGTTCTCAGTGTAGTGTTGGCTTGGGGAGTGTCAATTGCCCAATAGCAACCTGCCTGCTCGAGATTTAACAATGAATGGGGTGGGGGAGTGTCAAACCCAAATCTCCATGCTGCTTCACCCTTGTACTTTCTAATGCAGGCATCACCAGTGAACCCTGGCCAACTTTATGTTCCCTCATCCGGAGTAGTAGTGGCAGACCGGCAAAGGAGTTAATTGGTGATTCGTGAGCATGATGGATTGTTGATAGTTGTGGGTGGGAGCAATAGTGAGTTGTCAGAGATCAATTTGCAGAACTTTCTGGGTCAGCCAACTCAGAACAGACCAGGAACGAGTCCAAAGTCAACTTTGGCTCAGCTAAGTCGTCAAACAATCCCACTTGTGGTAATGGAAGCACTGGGCATGGAAACTGAGTCAAGGTTCCAATGGGGCATGTGATGAAATTACCAGGACTATGAAATAACTTCTGAGTTGTCATTAAAACCCCCATCAAATTTGCCAATAAACTTCGGGGAAGGAAATCTGCCAACACAAGGCATAAGGAAGCACAGATACCGGCAGAAACAATGGGACAACTGGCCTGCTTCTGGGCTAAGCATTCCATGCAAATGTTTCGAGCTCCCACAATACTGATTTTTAATTGCTTCTCAAGTGGCCTAGCTACCAGTTATGCAAATAACCAGAACAAAGCAATAAATTTCTGCCAGCATCCTAAACATATGAAGTAAATTGGTAGATACACCCACCAGCACAAAGTTCTAGAAATTTTTAAATATTCATTCAAGGGATGTGGGCTTCGCAGGCTGAGCCAGCATTTAATTGCCCCAGCCTGGTTGCCCTCGAGAAGATGGTGGTGAGCTGCCTCCTTGAACCACTGCAGTCCTTGTGAATACAATATCTTACTGCTAAATGGAAACACAATTTCAAACATGCAATGAATTCACCATCACATAGAGTAGGCAATGCTCTCCAAATTCTGTTCAATTCAGATCAACAGTCTGCTGTAAAGAGCAAGACCTAGTTAACTTACTGCACCAGTTCTGCAAAACTGTCAGACTATCCTTTTTTCCAGGTTACTGGACTCTTTCACTTCTAATGTAGAGATAAAAAAAAACTGTCAATGGTTCCCCAAAATGATGAAACATTCAAATCAACCACCAAAAGTGAATTGGGCATTTCCATTTCTTGTAGCCTGGAGGAAGAACAGCTCAGCTACTATCACATGCCCAAAATTCCACCCTCCCACCAGAAGCCATTCACCAAACTCAAGGGAACTGCCCACCTCACCAATGGCAAAAATCATTGCAGCTATACATAACCACTGACTGATGATTATATACTGGGTCTCAGAGTAGGTAATACATTAATGAGTTGGGTGAGACAGTCATTTATTTGTCTGCGCACTCAGGATCTGCAGAGTCCTGCTCCTGGTCATCGTTGAGTGATTCTGATGTACAAGTGCAGGGCCGTCGAGTACAAGATCAGGGATGTTGATGATTCGATCTCTTGTTCCCCTGCTGAACTGCCTGGCAACATTCATGGCCAAGATTCTTGCATATAGAAAAATCAAATGGGTGAGGATTCAATCAGCACCAATCTAATCAGACCCAAGCAAGAGATTACCTACTCAAGACAGGAGCTAGGAAACACCGTAAGATATAGGAGCAGAATTTGACCATTCAGCCCATCGAGTCTGCTCCGCCATTCAATCATGGCTGATCTTTTTTCCAACTCCATTCTCCTGCCTTCTAGCACTTTATTCTGTTATTGTTTTCCCTTGTACTACCTCAATACACTGATGTGATGAAATGATCTGTATGGATGGCATGCAAAACAGTTTTTCACTGTACCTCAATACATGTGACAATAATAAACCAATTTACCAATTTAATTTAATTTACCCCTAACCCTCTTACCAATCAAGAACCTATCACGCTCTGCCTTAAATACACCAATGACAGCCTCCACCGCTCTCTGTGCAATGAATTCCACAGATTCACCATCCTCTGGCTGAAGACATTCCACCTCATCACAGTTTTAAAGGAACATTCCTTTATTCTGAGGCTGTGCCCTTGGATCCTAGACTCTCCCACTGATGGAAACATCCTCTTAATGTCCACTCAATCCAGGCCTTTGTGTAACCGGTAGGTTTCAATGAGATTCTCCTTTCACTTCACTAACTAACCCATATCTCTGACAGATTGCAAGAAACCCCACCTTCCGTCTCCTATTTTGCAAGTATTTAATGCCCTTAAAGTAAAAACAACCAACTTCACTTCGCAATAAACAATCTGCTGGAGGAACTCAGCAGGTTGAGCAGTGTCTGTGGGGAAGAGAAGGAATTGTTGACTTTTCAGGTTAAAATCTTCTTCGCTTCACAATACCCTATCCTCCTATTCCATTACCTAACCCAAACAAAACACAAGGAAAGCAGAGCAAAACACTGGACAATATTGAGTCTTAAACGAGATATGTTCGGGTGTTTCAGGAGGAACGTGCAACATTTAGAGACTGAAAGCACAGCTACCTATAATGGAGTGATGAAAATTTGAAGGTGCTTCAGATTCTAGTGGCTGAGGAAGAGAAAAAAATTAAAATGAATAAAGTAAGAAACATTTAAACAAGTGAATGGGACCAATACTTATGCAGACATTATGGTTAAAATACAGTCTTATTTCAAGATAATTTTTATAATTATGAGCAACATGCTGCTGTAATCCAAACAAACGCACTGTTACTCTGTAGCCCACAGAATACCCACGCACTGCTCTGCAGGTTTATGACACTTAGGCCAAGGATTAAGCAGACTCACTGAGTGCTTGCCACCCAACCCCCATCACCCTCAGCTGGTTGATTCAGCAAGTACAACCCTGTACCAGCTTCAATGCCCACAATCAGTACAAAGTACACAATGTCTGTGGGAGCAGAACTGGCCAGTGCATTAAGGCAAAGGACACATTGCTGCCAATTTGTTCCACGCTGGTGGCTGCCCAGAAACAAAATGAAAAGAAGAAATGAAGCAACATCTCTGCTGCTCTCTCAGGAAGTTCCTGTTACAAGGTGGATTCCTTTCACATTCTTAATGGGTCATGCTGGGATATGGCTTCAAATGCAATTTCGCTCCCCACTCCCCCCCAAGTGAAGGTACAATGAATCTCAACAAACTATTCAAGCTTGGAAAGGAGATGGAGGGTCACATAAGCCACATACAGAGCTCCTGTCTAGCTCAGTGGACACAATCCTGACTGAGCCTTGCCTACCGAGAAGGGTGGTAAAGGGATGAACTTCATAGCTACCCAAATTAATTGTGGCTCTGAGGCAAAACAAATGAAGGACTGTAGGAGGCTGAAGGGTGACTTTACAGAGGTTTATAAAATTATGACGGGTATAGATAAGCTGAATGGTCACCTCATCTTTACTGGAGTATGACAGGGTATAGATTTAAGTTGAGAGGGAATA
>JARFYF010000069.1:8132713-8147723 GCA_030265395.1 Rhina ancylostomus
GAGGGGCCGAGTGGCCTACTCCTGCTCCTATTTTCTGAGGCACGGCCACCAATGGTGGGTGATTAAAATCAGGGGTTTTCAAGAGGCCAGGATTGGGAGGAGCACACAGAGGTTGTAGGGCTGGTGAAGAGAGGAGGAGGGTGATTTCAGGACGAAGACTGAAAAGTAGTTGTTGGCGGACCGCAGGTCTTTAAGGGTCAGAGAGCACGGGAAGGGTGAGGAGTGGCGATGGGAAGACAAGATGGAGCAACAGATTATCTTTTCCTCCAATCTCCCCAGAAGAAGCTGCAACATTTCGCAAAAAAATAAGCGGTTCCCACGAGTTTCTGTTGTCATGGAAACAAAGCTGCCGCTGTCATACAAAACAGAGTGGGTCCAAGGCCTTACCTGAGGAGGAGCAAAGAGATGGGGGTTGTGCTGGGGGGTGGAGGAGGTGGTGAATCTCTCAATAAAAGAATTCTACTGTGTTTTGACAGATCAGGCCAGAAGCATGTGACTGCTGCAGACAAATGTTATGTCGAAGGTATTTACCAGCACGGTCTGCAGCCCATCTTCAAGTTCCCTTTTCCTCCGGTCATATCTTGCACAAGTACATCCCCCCGAGAAGCGGTGTGGACCCCCCTTGCAGTCCTCTATCTCTTATGTTCACCCACTGTCTTCACTACCCAGAACCACACGCACGCACACACACACACAGAGACTCGTGTGCGTGCACACACATACACACGCACATGTATGTGAAGACATGTGCACGCACACACACGCGCGCGGACACAAACACACCCTTGTCCCCACAATAGAAACATTGCAGTCTTCCAATGTTCAAGCATGTGATCACACACAGTTGTGTTAGAGGCAAATTATCCAGGGGTCAGAAACACCACAGTTGTTACCTGGTGTATCTTTCAGCACAGAACCTGGTTTTTTTAGCTCTCTGTGTGTGTGTGTGTGTGTGTGTGTGTGTGTGTGTGTGTGTGTGTGTGTGTGTGTGTGTGTGTTTGTGTGTGCGTGTGTTTGTGGCGTGCCTACGTCAACAGAAGATAAAGAACGTCATGACGTTGTTTTAAAACAACCAGTCGGAGTCAGTCTGATGGAGAGAGACAGAAGAACAAGAGAGAGAGGGAGAGAGACACCAGTGGGATGTTCCACCGTTGTGGCGTGGTGTCTCCTGGGCTGCGGAATTTATATTATCGGATGCTGCTTGGCTAACAGTAGAGGATCGGATCTATTACTTACTAATGACAATTCAGTCCGTCTACTCTCCCATTCTCGCTCTTGTTGCTGTTCCAGGTAAGTTCCTGTCCAACATCTCGACCAAAAAACAGGTGAGAAGCAGTGGTCACGAGGTCCGGTAAAGAGGTCTGATGGGTGGACTCTTCATTACGTGTGCCGGTTAATGAAGTGGAACTTCCTCACTAACTGAGCTCCGGATTTGGGAGATGCCACACATAGACCTGGTCCGTGTGTGGGGATCAGCTGCTTGAATGGGCCTTATCTTATTATCATTTCCCCTTCATTGCTCGATGCTGTCTTCTTATATCGCTGACACGTCCCCAACTGCATTTATTTGTCCGATAAATCATTTGCGATCTGCACTGCCGTTCCTGAAATTCACGCTCTCCTCACTGCCGTGTCTGTTGATCTCAGCTGTCTGAAATTTCTGCGGAAATCAGTAAGCTGATTTTGTTGCATTAATCATGGTCTAATTTCAATATGGAAACTCTAGTAGTTTCCCACCACCTCCATTCCCCATCCGGGCATTATGTGCGGCTGAATCCGGCTGCTCCGCCGGGGATCTGGGCAAATTTCACCACCATTTCCTGTGTGGCTGCGTTATGTTTTCAACCAGAAGCAGGTGGCGGCCCTGACACACTCAAGCTGACTGGCAGGGTAATAAATGGAGGGAGAACCCTGGGCTGATTCACACACAACCAACAAAAAATCGCTGCAGAAAGAGCAGGAAGAGTGACCAGGTCTCCAACCCACACTGATACCCGGTCATTACAAAATGATCAGCAACGCTCTCACAGAGCACTGAGCAATGATAGGGATCAAGACCCTCAGCTGATTCCGCATACTGACAAGGACAAAAAAAATCTCACGCAAACGGACACTCAGATCGTGAGTACTTTGATCTCCATGAACCGGAACACGTAATGAATCGTTCACTCGTCAGGCATCTTCACCGAACCACAGAACTACTGATTCTCACCTGTGTGTTGGTCGATGTGATGCCGTTATTTTCCAGTTGCTGGTTGACTTCAATGATCTATATTCCCGGTCTGCAGCAGACAACCCAGGTGTCCGGTAACACCACCTCCAACACTGAATCCGAAAACAGGTTGCTGCATTGATTTCCCTCTTTGTGAATCAGCTAATGTTGCTCCAATCCCGCTGTCATGTTTGTGTTTATTTCCCTCCTCACAGTGAACGCACTGACGATTGTGGTCCTGTCGCGGGGAAAGTGCGGTCTCTCCAAAGGCGTCACTCTCTACCTGGTGGCCATGGCAACGGCGGATCTACTGGTCGTTGTCCTCGACCTGATGCTGAGGCAGATTCCTATTGTTTATCAGGAAGCGTTTGGTTTCCTGGAGTACATCCCCGTGTGTAATATCCACGCCGTCCTGCTTTACGCAGCCACCGACTGTTCTGTCTGGTTCACCGTCGCTTTCACCTTTGATCGGTTGTGGCCATTCGTTGTCAGAAGATGAGAGCGAAATATTGCACCGAGAGAACGTCGACTGCAGTTCTGGGGACGGTGACCGTGCTAAGCTGTTTAAAGAACATAATCTGGTATTTCTCGTTCTCAGAAAAGTACCTGGTTTTAAATTTTCCTTCGTTTTGCGGGGAAAGAAATTCGTCTTCAGTGGTTTGGATCGCAGTCGAGTTCCTCAATTCCCTCCTCACTCCTGTGATCCCATTCGCCCTCATTCTTCTGCTCAATGCTTCGACATCTCAGTGGCGAGCAGAGCCCTCAGGAGACTCCGGGGTCCCAACAGTGGGGAGAGTTCCAGGGACCCGGAGATAAAGAGTCGCAAGAAATCCCTCATTTTGCTGTTGGTTGTGTCGGGGAATTCCATCCTGTTGTGGGCGATGTTTACGGTGAATACTCTGTGGAACCGATTGTTTTACATTTCTTCGTGTGGATTGCCACATGTTCTCATTAGGGAGCTGGGCTTCATGCTGCAGCTCCTGAGCTGCTGCACAAGCACGGTTCTTCACGCGGTGACCCAGACCAAGTTTAGGGAGCAGCTGAAGGAGCTGGTGAAATCTCCCCTCACTCTCATTGGAAGGTGCGCTAAGCGGAAATGCGAAATCCGCACCGCTCCCCCGCATGAACCAACTCCGTCTCTCCATCTCCCAACACACGAGGGTGGGGGGCAGGTGGAATCGGTCCAGGAATTGTGAACTGGAAGGAATGTCATCTCAACTCCTTGACTTTGTTTTGTTCTCAATGAGTTTTAGTTCTTGCATAAGTTGTGGATAATTTGTTTGATTTGTTTCAATTGAGAATGGTTATTATATACCGTAATGTCCCTATGATATCTCTGCAAGTTCGTTTTTCATTGCACTTGAGCGTACGTGTGCTTGTGTTTCTTACAATAAACATGACTTTAACTTTAAATTATCTGAGGTTGGTTCTTCCCGGCAGAACTACGTCACGCTAGTTGAGGTATTACACCACAGATCCAGAGACCAGGTTTAGAAAACAAAGTACAGCACAGGAACACGATGTTCTGCCAGACAAATAAAACAAGTTTTTCAATGCTTCGATAAATTCATCATTTCTGCCGACACAGTGTCCATAACCCTCTATTCTCTGGACATCCATGTGCCACAATCCTATTTCTCTCCACCGCCACACCTGATATTCCAAACTCCCACACTCTGGGTAAAAAAAACTGCCACACGCATCTCCTTTGAACTTACCGCCTCTCAATTTAGAGACTTGTGCTCTGATATTCGTCCCTGGGGAAAAGAAACAAGCTGTTTACTGTATTTGTGCCTCTCGTAATCTTATGAATTGCTATCAGTTCTCCCTTCAACCTCCAACGCTCCAGATCAAATCGCCCAAGTTTGTCCAACTTCTACCATCAGCACATGCCCTCAAAACCAAGCTGCATCCTGGAACTTCCGCTCCCTCTTCAAACAGTCTACATCCTTCCTGTAATGGTACAACCAGAATTGAATGCAACACTCCAGGTACGGCCTAACCAGAGTTTCATACTGCAGAGACATAACTTCCCTACTCTTGAACTGATTGTCTTGACTAATGGAGCCAAAAAATGCCATACACCTTCTTCACCGGCTTGTCGACCTGTGCAGCCACTGACATAGAGCTATGGATTTGTACCACAAGATCCCTCTGTCCAACAACACCGTGAAGGGTCTTGCCATGAACAGGGTACAGTTACTTTATATTTGATCTCCCAAGGTGTAACACCGATCATTTCGCCGGATTAAACTCCAGCTGTCATTTCTCCGCCTATATCTGCAACTGACCTATATCCCATTGTATCCTTTGTCAATCTTCAACACAATTCATAACCCCTCCAATCTTTTTATCGTCGGAGAATTTATCAACCGAACCATCCACATGTTCATCCACGTTTGTTTGTTAGGGGCAGTGGGAAAATAATCGCACTTGTGTTCATTGATCTCGTTACTGGAGATTCAGTCACACTGGACCCGGCCACTTTGTTCTGACCACACGCCGTCATTTTGCCCGTCCCATTCCACTCGCCTTTATTTTGATATCTGCCTTATTCTTTATTGGGCATCTCAGGTTTTGTCGTCCTGTCCGTGAGCTGTGGAGGATTTATTGGTGTTGTAGGGGATTTTGGATTGTTGTGGTGTTGGAAACATAGAAACGTAGAAAATCTACAGCACGATTCAGGCCCTTCGGACCGCAAAGTTGTGCCGAACATGTTCCTACATTAGAAATTACTACCTATCCAAAAATCTCTTAAACGACTTGGTCGTATACATCTCCACTACCATTACCGCAGCCCATTCCACGCACTCACCACTCCTAAGTAAAAAAAAACTTATACCTGCCATCTCCTCTGCACCTGCTCCCCAGCATCTGAAACCAGTGTCCTCTTGTGGCAACCATTTCAGCCCTGGGAAAAAGCCTCTGACTATCCACACGATCAATGCCTCTCATCATCTTGTACACCTCTATCAGGTCACCCCTCATCCTCTGTCCCTCCAAGGAAAACAGGCGGTGTTCACTCAACCTGTTTCATAAGGCATGCTCTCTCAATCCAGGCAACATCCTTGTAAATCTCCTCTGCACCCTTTGTATGGCTTCCACATCCTTCCTGTAGTGAGGTGACCAGAACTTGTTGGCTATGTTATTTTTCCAGGGTGTTGGCTAGGATTTGTAACGGTGTTGGCTATGGTTTGTCGTGGTGTTGGCTGGGGTTCATCGGGATATCGGCTGGGGCTGGAGGATGTCAGAGTTGGAGGAAACGCTGAAGGTGGTGGCGACTTTTGGACATGTGGTAATGGTTGTGGTCTGAAGGTAGAGGAGGTACTTTGGGTTGGTGGACGTGCCGCCTGGAGTTGGTGGTATCCTGGCCTGTGTCCAAAGCCCTGTCTCTGTACAAGGACATCTCTGTAGGGATGGGAGTGGGTTTATTACAGGTTATACTCTGGGACCTGGGTGTAGGTGTACAGGGGGAATACACTAGAGGGTGTGTGGGATCAGAAGGGGTGCCTATTCGCTGGCCTGTGTGAGGGGAAGGTGCATAGGATCCCACTTTGAGTGCATTGGGATGTCTGTACGAAAGAGGGGAATAACTGTTTTGTGGTGTATTGATCTGGGACCTGTGTGAAATGTTGTGTGGGACCTGGCGAGTGTTTCGGTGGCTCTCTATGCGAGTATTTTTCAGGTATTGGGGGTTGCCTGTGCTTCACCTGTGTTGGGAGAAGCTGCCCAGGACCCCACTCTAAATATAAAGAGATGTATGTACGATGGCGGGGTGTTGCATGTGGCATGTGCTGTGTGACAGGAGCTTTCTGGGACCTGGGTGTATGTATGCATCTAAAGGGAGATGCAGCTACGTGTAAGTGGGATCAGAAGGCTGGCCTCTATCATGAAGCTGTCTGAGACACCAGTATATCTGAATAGGGATTATGTCGGAGGGCGTTGCTGGAACGTGTAACGTGCTGTGTCAGTCGAGCAGCTGAGACCCGGGTGTAAGTGTTTGGGGGCTTCGTCCGGGAGTGTATGTGGGATCAGATGGTGTGTATTTCCCGGTCTGTGTTGGGAAATTAAAAAAAAATTTGTCTGGGGCCCCAACATAAATGTACAGGGATGTCTGTGAGATTGGGGGGTGGTACATGTTAGCCGGTCTCTGGGGGGTGGGTTCTGTCTGGGCCAGGGTGTGAATGTGTGGGAATGTATGGGAGTGGATGCTGGATGAGGGGGAGATCTTTTTTGACATTGGGTCCCCAGTCAGAATCGAATTAGTTGGAAGCGTGTGACCCTAATCTTTCTAAACCTAATTCACTGGACACAATTGTGACTTTTTAGTATTTTTTAAAGACTTGGTCAGTGGGTTTGTAATAATTCAATCCATTTATCCTCTGCTCTCTTTGTCTGGGAGGTTGACCAGTTCAGGTTAGTTTCCGGGCCCAGGATCTCTAAAGACTGGATCCTATGCTGCTGGAAATGCCTGCTGACAGGTCTGCTCTGGTCTTGCCCTGTAATAGTACTGAGGTGCCCTGTGAGTCTAACACTGAGGCTGTTACCTGTTTCTCCTGTGTATGAGATGTGGCATTCTTTGCATTGAATTGCACAGACTAGATTCTGCTCTATCCGTGCCCATTTTCCTGTCGCTCTGTTGTGCATGCTTTTTGTTATTTTTATATGTTTACATGTTCTATAGAGTCTCACACCGCAGACTAGAGCTGTGTACAGTTTGGTACTAACTGATAGGTCTCTTAGATTATTCGCCCTTTTAAAAGCTGACCCTATTGTGACTTCTCTCAGTGAGCTCACCTCCCCCTGCAGTTGATGGAAGTGGGTCTTAATTAGTGTGTGGATACTGATGGCAATCCTTCTGTACCCGGTTATCAGTGGTAACTTAGATGTTGCCCTGTTCTGTAGCCTGGGGCTCGTGAGGCCTCTCAAGAAATCTGATCTGATGTGCCTGAGTTTGCGTTTACTGTAACCTCTCCGTCTAGGTGCATTGAAGACCGTGTTGGCTGTTTGAAATCCACCTTCCAACTGTAGACGATGCCCCTGAACGTGTGTTTTGGGGGATGGCTTGTTGTGTGCAGGAGGGTATGAGTGTCTGTTGTCTAGAAGAATAGTTGATGCGCTAGTTTCTGTCTACCATTTTGTGCTGCCAGTATGAAAACGGCAGTATCCAGCAAATCTACTTTCTCTTTACTTGTGATGGCCTTCACTTTTATGGCGGGTTGATGAGTATTCAGAATTTGGATCAATTGTTCTAACTCTCTGAATGTATCCAGATACCCCAGATGTCATCCAGATATCTGTAGAGCCAATGTTTTTTGGGGGGACATTTTGGGAAGACTGTCTCTTTCCACTTTGCCATGTTGTCATCAGCTGGGTCAGATTTCTTTCCTATTGCCGTGCCTTTGACATGTAGGTAGAATTCATCATTGAATTCAAAGTCATTTTTTGTCAGGCTCAGCTGGAGGAGTTTGACTAAGGTCTCGTCTGCCCTCTCCGGGTCGAGGTAATTCTGCAGGATCTCTCTGACTGTATGTATGCCCCTGTCTGTCTCTATACTTGGGCATAGATTTCAATGTCCATGGTGGAATTACGGTGTCGGAGTGTGCTGAGAGGGAATTCACTATTTGGACGATGTGGTATGTCTTTGATGTAATTGGGATGTTTTTCTGACAGTGGATTGAGGAAGGGGTCAACGTATTCTGCTATCACGTAGGACTCATTGCTACAGTCCGATACGATGGGCCTTCCTGTCGGTACTTCTCCGGGTACGGTCCACGTGTCTGGGTGCTTTTGTATTTTGATGAGAATATATAACTTTCTCGCCCGGGCTTGTGACCCTGTCAGGTGTTCGAATAGTTTTTGGTTGATGTGCCTGTACCTTCTGAGCTGCTCGGGAACGTATTTAATTTCCTGTTGAATTAGGGTTAGGGTCAGGTGAAGAAGCTGTTCCTGGATCGTTCAGTGAGTGTCTTCATGCTCCCTGGTGAGGGTCCTCAGTGATGGATGCCGTATTCCTGAGGCACCGGCTCTGGAAGATGTCTTCAATGGTAGGGAGGGTTTTGCCGCTGATGGTGCTGGCTGAGTCCACACCTTCCGCACCCTCTTTCGATCCTGTACATTGGAGCCTCCATACCAGCAAACAGTAAGAATAATTTTCACCATTCTTCTGCAGAACTTTACCAGACCCTCTGTTGACATACCAAATCTCCTCAAACTCCAATCGAAGCAGATCCGCTGGTATGCCTCCTTTGTGATTGCAATAAAGACACCTAAATAGCTCTCTCTGGATTCCATGGGACTTCATTTTTGTAACAATAAGCGGGTTGTATTAGCCAGAGATTTTAATTTCTCAGGTATTCCCCGGTCCTTAACCGGATCAGGTCTAATTTTGGGGCAATTAGGTAGTATCCGGCAGAATTTGATTGGGTGAGCCTCCTTGAAGCGAAAGGAAAGATTCGCAAGCGGGAAGCCTTTAAGAGTGTGATATCAGGTGTCCAGGAGCAGCATGTTCCTGTTCTGGTGAAGGGTAAACCTGGTAAGCCCCCTAGAGTAACCCTCCCCTTCTTGTTTCTATGTTCTACCCATGCGGTGTCTATCCCCCTAGAATGTCATCGCATCGTCCTCCCTTTTCAAAAAGGCACCGCCTCTTCACTTTTACCTGTTCGTCTGCATCTGAAACTGGAACAGTTCCAACAGTCCTGGAACTGCCTGTCCTGTCCTTCTCTCAGCCGTGTTTCTTGTAGATCAAGAACGTCGCAGTCCACAGAGCCAATCCATGCCCTGAGATCGCCCGCATTGCATGTTACACCTCGGGCACCGAAATAAATGCAGTTTCATTGGGTCTTCCTGATATTTAGATTTGACATCGCTGGCATTATCCCAAGTCGTGGTCCTGTTCGGAATCCCACCCAATGCGAATCTGGTTTTATTCCACACCCCTGCCCCCGGTGAACCACTGGTAAATTTTCCCTGCTAGGATATTGGTCTCTCTCTGATTCAATGCAGTCTCCGCGACCCCAGAAGTAATCACAGTTGACCCTGTTTATGAATCACTGCCCCTGAACTAGCTCCTCAGCCAAGAATACGCTTCTCGACGCTGTATTCCATCTCCTCTGCCTCATCACCAGTATAATGACCCCCAATCCTCTCTGCACCCTCCCCAGTCCAATCACAACCCACTTCCTTTCCCCCTCCGAAGTGGACTCACCTACCACCTGCCAGACTGTGCTTCTCCCCTTCCCCCGACCTTCTTATCTTTCATTCTGTCCTCTTCACCTCCAGTCCTGATAAAGGCCTCGGCCTGAAACATTGCTGTTTATTTCCTTCCAGAGATGCCGCCTGATCTGCTGAGCTCCTCCAGCACTGTGTGTGTGTCCTGAGCTTCCAACATCTGCAGAATCACCGGTGTCCACCTCCTGTCCGACCTGTACCTCTATCCCTCCTGGAACACCTGTATCCCGGAACACTGAACAGCCGGTCCGGCCCTTCTTCAGCTGCGTTTCCTTTATGACGATAATATCCCAGTATCCAGAACCAACAACCGTGGAGAGTCGTCCACCTGGCTGGTTCGGCATCTTGCATTGAACTAAATCGGTTTAATAAAGCTGCTGCTCCTTTCCCTCTTCCCTGTCCTCTCCTGGGAGATGAACTTGCTCTCGTTGGCTGCAGGACTTGCCGCCAAACTCTCATCGGTCTGCCTCCTACTCAGCTCCCCAACACTCTGTCGGTGTTGTTTAAACACTCTGGAGCAGCACCAGCAAATTTCCCTCCCACGATACTGGTGCCGCTCCTGTTCAGTTCCAACAGGTCCCTCTTGTATATAGTTATGTATAATGTGTGTTTAATTTATGTATTTTTTCGTGAATGCTGCTCACATGATGCAAGCTGTTGGTAATAGCTGGGATGTCAATATCGTAGGTATGGACTCGTTGGGCCGAAGGGCCTGTAAACATGAAGTGTTGCTCTGCAGCTCTATGTGCCTCTATTGATGCTGCGAGTCTGATTTTCGTGGCACCTGTGCATTCATCTGCTTGTGCATAAGACAATAAACTCGACTTGACTTTTGTACAGGTCCCCTCTGCCCCAGAAGAGATTCCAATTATCCAAGAACCTTAATCCCTGCCCCCTGCACCAGCTTCTCAGCCACACGTTCATCTGGCCCACCTTTCTGTTTCTGCCCTCACTGACACGTGGCACTGGAAGTAATCCAGACATCACTACCTGTGTGGTCCTGCTTTTTAACCTGTTCCCTGATTGATAACTGGTGTAGTGTTGTTAATTGGTATTGCCACATGTTACGGGGTGCAGTGAAATACTTCTGTTTTGTCTGCTATCCAGACCGATCATTCCTTACACAAGTACATTGCGATGGTACAAAAGGAAAAAAAAACAACACCAGAATGCAGAATAAAGTGTTTCTGTAACAGAGAAGGTGAACTCCGGGCAGAAAATTAGGTGCAAGGACCACGACGAATTCAATTGTGAGCTCAAGTGTTAATGTTTTACGTATGAGAGGCTTGTTAAAGAGTCTAATCACAGCGGGAGAGAAGCTATCCTTGAGCCTGGTGATACGTGCTTTCCGGCTTCTGTATCTTCTACCCGTTGGGGAAGGGGGCGACAAGAGAGAAAGTCTGTGGTGGGTGGGGTCTTTGATGATGCTGGTTATTTTGCCGAAAACACGAGGTGTGGACCTTCCAGGGAAGGGAGGTTGGTTTCCGTAAAGTACTGAGCTGTGTCCAAAACTCTGCACTTTGTTGCAGTTACGGGCGGAACAGTTGTCATACAATCCGTTATGCATCGGGACAGGGTGATTTCTCTGATGCATCTGCAAAATTTGATGCAGAGCGTGGTGAATTCTGGAAATTCAACATATTGAGTTATTACTTGACTGTGAATGTGTGTCAGCCATTGAACACAGGCTGGGTCAATGCTGTAATTCAATGTCAGGTGGGCCGCAGAATTTTGGTAGGTATGTGTAGAGGAAAGAAGCTCCTCAGCAATTTCCAAGCCTCCATCCATTGATCCCTTGATTTTAAATTATTGGTCTCCATTACTGCCTCCATCCCATCACCAGACTTGGTTCCTGATCCAGCACTCAGACAACTTCAAATTTCCAAGAGCATTTGTTTATGGGTGAGCTGCTGTGGTGGAGGTGCAATGGGCGGGGACCGTTGTCATCTCGGTACTGCTGCCTCAAGTGAGATTAATTCCCAGAAACTCCCGCCTCTCGCTTTCACTGGCAAAATTTGTCACCTTCTGAGCAGGTTCGGAGGTCAGTCGTGGGCTTGTTCAGTTTGGAGACGGGTTGTGCAAGAGGGGGAGTTGATTCCAACATCTGTTGAGGGTTGTAATTCCGACTGGGGTCTGGGAATGTTGAGACTTGGGGAATGAGCAGCAAACGTGAGACGTCAGGTGACCGAGCCGCTGGGAGCTCAAGGGCACAAACTCATTAGGGAGATACTGCAGAACAGGAATAATGGAGATAGGAGAAGCGCAAGGCGGGGCAGGCTCAGGGAGCTTTGTTGCTGTCTGGTGAGGTTGTTGATATTGGTGAGGGGGTGATGGGGTCAGAGCTCCCGAGGTTTGCCCGACTCCTTGTTCAGTGAAGCAACATAGAACATTATATAATAATACCGACCCTTTGGCTCTCGATGTTTTGCCGACCTTTTATCCTGCATAACATCTATCTAAACCTTCCCTACGATATTGCCCTCCATTTCTCTATCAGTCATGTGACTATATAAGAGTCTCTTAAATGAACCGAAAGTATCTGACCCACAATCTCCGGGGGCAGTGCGTTCCACGCACCCACCACACTCTGTGAAAAAAACAACTTGCCTCTGACATGCCCTATGCCTTCCTCCAATCACGTTAAAATTATGCCCACTTGTGTTAGCTATTTTCGCCGTGAAAAAGTCTCTGACTGTCCACTAAATCTATGCCTCTTATCATCCTGTACACCACTATCAATTCAACACTCCTCCTTCTCTCCAAATAGAAAAGCCCCAGCTCTCTCATCCTTTCCTCATCAGACATGCTCTCCAATCCAGTCAGAATCCTGGTAAATATCTTCTCCGCCCTCACCAGTGCTTCCACATCCTTCCTGTAATGAGGCGGCCAGAACTGAACACAATATTCGAAGTGTGGTGTAAACAGATTTCTACAAAGCTGCAACAGTACCTGGCGGCTCTTGAACTCAATACCCCGACTAATGAAGACAACACACTATACGCCATCTGAGCAACCCTATCGACTTGCGCGTCAACCTTGAGGGATCAACTACATTATCCCCTGTAACCCTCTTTTCCTCCACACTGCTAAGAGTCCTGTCATAAACATTGTATTCAGTCTTCAAATTCGATCTCACTAGGTGTATCACTTCACACATCCGGGTTGAACACCATCTGCCACTTCCTATCCCAGCTCTGGATTCTATCAATGTCCTGTTGTAATCTACAGCACCCTTCTATACAATATACAACAGCACCAACCTTATATCATCAGCAAACTTACTAACCCACCCATGCACATCCTCATCCAAATCATTTATGAAAATCACAAAGAGCACGGGTCCCAGAACAGATCACTGCGGAACACCACTGCTCACCAAACTGCAAGCCAAATACGCTCCATGTACCACCACCCTCTGTCTTCTGTGGGCGAGCCAGTTCTGAATTCAACAGCCAAGTTTTCCTGGACCCCATGCCTCCTGACTTTCTGAATAAGCCTTCCATGAGGAAACTTAACTAACGCCTCACGAAAATCCATGTTCACCATATCCTCTGTTCTACGTTCATCAATGTACTTTGTCAAATTCTCAAGAATTCGATCAGACCCCTCACAATGCCATGCTGACTGTCACTAATCAGCGTTTACTTCTCCAAATACCCATAAATCCTGTCTCGAAGAATGTTCTCCAGTAACTTGCCCACCACTGAAGTAACTCTCACTGGTTTGTTATTCCCAGGGTTATCCCTCCTTCCTTTATTAAACAAAGGAACAACATTTTTCACCTTCCAATAATCTGACACCAATCCTGTGGTCAGTGAGGACTAAAATATCATCGCCAAAGGCCCTGAAATCTCTTCCCTGCTTCCCGTAATAACCTTGGATATATCCCATCCGGCCCCGGTGACTCATTTATCCTAATGTCTTTCAAACGTTGCAGCATATCCCTTTCCTCACATCGACATGCGCTGGCATATCAGCCTGTCGAACGCCATCCTCACAGACGTCAAGCGCTCTCTCTCTCTCTCTCGCTCTCTCTCTCTCTTTCTCTCACACTGAAGCAAAGTATTCATGAATGCCTTCTCCGACATCTTTGGACACCAGGCACAGTTTTTCCTCTTTTATCCATAACCGGTCCTACCCACAATCCGGCGATACTCTTATTCTTCACATACGTTTGGAACATCTTGGGGGTTTCCTTTATCCTGCTCGCCAAGAGCTTCTCATGCTCCCTTCCTGCTCTCCTAAATCCATTCTTAAGCTCCCTCCTGGCTACATTGTAATTCTCCAGAGCTCTCTCTGAACCATGCTTTCTAAGCCTCAAGTAAGCTTCTTTCTTCCTCCTGACAAGATATCTTACGTCTGCTGTCAACCACGGTTCCTTCACTCTACAAATATTACCCTGCCTTAATGGTACAGACCTATCCAGAATCCCATGCAAGTATTCATTAAACAGCCTGGACATACCCGCTGTGCACTTCCCCAGGAACATCTGTCCCCAATTTACACTCCCAAGTTCCTGCCTAATAGCATTATAATCTCCTTACCCCAAATGAATACTTTCCGCATATCGTCTGCTCCTGTCCCTCTCCAAGGCTGTGGTAAAGGTCAAGGAGTTATTGTCACTGTCTCCAAACTGCTCTCCCTCTGATAGATATGAAACCTGATCAGGCTCTTTGCCTCGTACCAGGACAAGGACGTTCTGTCCTCCAGACGGCCTGTCCATACACTGTGTCAGGAATCCTTCCTATACACACCTAACAAAGTCCGTCCCATCTGTTCCCTTTCCGGGAAAGAGATGCCAATCGCTATTAGGGAAGTAGAAATCACCCATGACAACAAGCCTGTTATTTTTGCACCAAAATCGGCCTCCCGATCTGCTCCTCATCGTCTCGGTTCCAGTTGGGCTGCCTGCAGAATACTCCCCACAGGGTGATTGTTTCCTTCCTGTTTCTGACCTCCATCCACACTGATCCAATGGACGATTTATGGAGGATATCGTACCTTCCTACAGCTGTGAAACTGTACCTGATTAGCACAGCCACTTCCCCACCTCTTTTACCTCAGCACCTGTCCCTTTTGAAGCATCTAATCCCGGGATATTCAAGCAGACCTTCCTTCCCTTGCGACACACGTTAGCCAATCCAACTGACTGCAATTTTGCCATTTCAACTACCTATCCTTCCTCACAGTCTTTCTACACTCATGACAACAACCATTCCCTCAACGTCATCTAAACGAAAGAGAGGGTCCTTGACTTCAGGAAAGGGGACGGTGTTCATGCACCTTTCAACATCAAAGATGAAGTCGAGATGGTTGGGAGCCTCAAGTTCCTTGCCGTGAATATCACCAATAACCTGTCCTGGTCCAACCAAGTCGACGACACGGCCAGAAAAGCTCACCGGGGCACTCTACTTCTTCAGGACTCCAGAGACACTTGGTATGTCCTCTTTGACACTTACGATTTTTTATCCATGCACAATAAACTTAGAATCATAGAACCATAGAACAATACAGCACAATACAGGCCCTTCGGCCCACCGTGTTGTGCCGCCCATCAAACCACACCTC
>JARFYF010000069.1:8685309-8696006 GCA_030265395.1 Rhina ancylostomus
CATTCTGTCCCTGCGTTTGCCTTTGTGATTAAACTAGTTTTGGTCTACAAAGCTCGTGTCGAGAATTCACTATCCTTGAGACCGGAAAGAACAATTTCACACAACAGGGCATCAGAAAGTTTTCTATTCTGGAAACTACATTGTTCTGGTGAACCATGTCAGTAGGTCTTAATACAGGTCATGGGAAGTATTGTTTCCAAGAAGTAGACCATAGAACAGGAATGGATCCTTCAGTCCACGATGTCTGTACCAATATTGATGCCAATTTAAACTAATTCCATCTGCCTGCACATGGTCTATATCCCTCCATTCCCTGCTTGTTCATGTGCCTGTCTAAATGCATCTTAAATGTTGCTATAGCATCTCCTTCTACCACTTCCCCTAGCAGTGTGTTCCATGTACCTACCACTCTCTGTGTAAAAAAAACTTGCCTCGCAGATCTCTTCCAAACCTTCCCCCTTACCTGAAAGTTATGCCCCCTATTAAAAGACTACCTACCCTATCTATTGCTCTCAGAATTTTATATACTTCTATCAGATCACCCCTTCAGCCTCCAGAGAAAACAATCCAAGTTTGTCCTATCATTATGGCTAATACTTTCTAATCCAGGCAACATACTAATGAATCTCTTCTGTACCTCTCCAAAACCTCTGCATCCTTCCTGTAATTCAGTGACTAGAACTTTACACAATACTCCAAATGTACCCCAACCAAAGTTTTATAGATCTGCAACATAACTTCCCAACTTTTATACTCAATACCTGGACCAAAAAAGGAAGTACGCCTACTAAAGTCCATATAGACAACATCCACTGCCCTAATCAATCATCTTTGTCACTTCCACAAAAAAAGACACAAAGCCACACAAAGCCATGCTAACTATCCCTAATAAGTCCAGGTTTTCCAGATGTGAGTAAATGCTCTACCTAAGAATCTTCAATCCCTACCATTGATGGAAGGCTCATTGGCCTATAATTTCTGGTTTGTCCCTATTGCCCTTCTTAAACAAAGGAACAACTTTGGTTATTTTCTGGTCCTCGTCTGTGGCTAAAGAGTATACAAAGATTTCCCTCAAGGCCCCAGCAATCTCCTGTTTTGCCTCTCTCATTAACCTGCAATAGATCCCATCTGGCCCTGGGGACTTATCCACCTTAACGTTCTTCAAGAGTCCCAACACCACCTCCTCCCTTATATTAACATGCCTTAGAATATCAGTTGTAATGATGATAGGGATAATTCCGCTGCTAACATGATATCTTTTCCTGTTTGTTATTTTAGAGAGAAGTCATAACACTGAAGTGCAATAGCAGTCTTGTTGCCACTGGTCTACACAGTCTTCTCATATACTTGCTTGGTGGTGATGGTGGTGGTGGTGGTGGTGGTGGTGGTGGGAGGGGGGAAGAGCGGAAGATCTACAACACAAAGAGATAGATACAGAATTTCTTACATCAATGCACTACTGCTAATAGTTCTTTTCATTAGACCTTGTTTCACATATGAACAAAAAAATAATTAATGTAATGGCACTATAAAGCTTCTTAGTTTCCTTGGGCTTTGCTGCTACCATCTCAGTTATTGCTGTGACATTTGCTGGCCTTGGCTACACTCTATTTGGTGTGTACAACATTGCAAAAAATATATTTTTTCTTTTCATGATTCACTTGTTGGCATTCAGCCTTTCTGGTTCTTTCCATATGCCTCATGGGCATGATGATGACATGCTATGTTACCCATTCCATAGATCTGGATGTCAACTCCTATGCCAACTGTGCCTTTTCATCCTCTATATTCCTCATTAGATTCTAAGACCAGAAGCTTGGCAGTGGAACTTGTGTCATGCAAATGGTCTGTTGAATGACATCAACAGTGAAGGTCTTTAGTCAAGGTTTACTTTCCAGCATCAGGTTTGTTGAAATTGGAGGATTTTGTATTGGGTAATAGACCTTTCTGATATGTGATGGATGTCTTTTGGGTCCTGCATATCCCTAGCTATCCATTAGTTTCTATCTCACCACAATAATCTAGACCCAGGTTTATACCATTTTTTGCTCCATTTCTTAGTTCTTTATCAAACTTCATTATCAGCTCAAACTGATCAAAACGCTTTGAGTGCATTTAGATTAGGTGTTTCTTAATGGAGGGCTCTTCTCAATTGGCATTTTACTTTCGACTTCTATTGTAGTTCCACCATTTCTGAGGTATACTGAGATCAATGGTTCCTTCGTAGCTTCTCAAATCCAGGGATGCAGATCCTTCCATTTCTGTGACAGAGAACATTCAATTAAATTCTTTCCCTGTGTGTGCCCCTCTGATTTGATTTGTGGCATTTTATCTCCTCCATACTCTGTTAGCATAACCATGTTTTGTTTCCAGATACTTACTTTTGGACACTCATCTTCTTTTAGATTTTCAGGGAAGATCTTTTTTTGGTATGATGTTATTCTTTGATCCCTGTTTGGATTTAGGTTTATGCTTGTGGATTTGATTCTTAACCTTTTTTTGATGCTGTTTCCTCTCCAAGGATTGATCTGGAAATAGGCTGTTGATTATTCAGCATTTCATCTGCCTACCTGCAGTGTCCTGTGTAGTACAGTTTATGTTAACTTCCCAATCAAAGACTTCTGCCTAGTTGAGTACACTAAGCCCCAGATGAATTGGTACACTGATCTTTCTTCCATTTCTTTACATCTGCATTTAGAGGCTGCATTTCTAAGCAGTGTAAAGAAATAATTGATGGTCTCATCTGTTTCTTGCATGCAGCTTTGGAATTAATTATAAATCCAGTGATCCAATCACAGCATGAAGTGTGCACTGAATTCTTCAAAAGTCATGTCAGAATCAGAATCAGATTTATTATCACTGACATATGATGTAAAATTTGTTGTTTTGCAGCAGCAAGGCATAAAATTACCATAAATTACAAAAATAAATAAATAGTGCAAAACAAAATGGAATAACGAGGTTACATTCATGAACTGTTCAGAAATCTGATGGTGGAGGGGAAGAAGCTATTTCTGAATCATTTCATGTGGGTCTTCCGACTCCCAGATGGCAGTAATGAGAAGAAGGCTTGTCCCAGATGTTGAGTCCTTAGTGATGGAAGCATCGTCCCTTTCACATTTCAGTGTATAACAAGTGGAAGGAGAGTTTGTCACTAGTGAACGGATTGTGGAGAAAAGCTGCCTACATAATAAATACACCTGTTTTGAGTTAGAGCCACCTAAGATGGGAGCTTGTTTATTTCTAATTTTTAATTTTCCTTGAGTTAAATATTCTTGTTAAATCTTCATAGAAAATGGCAGAACCCCCTAGTGAAAGATGCCACGACAATGTAACCTTTGTTTGTGTGCAAAACATGTAAAGGGTGGAGACCTGTTAGAAAATAACAAACATGCTCTAAGCCATGCCATACATCTCAACGTGACCTGAAGGGGAGCTATCTTTTAAGAGCTCAGTTTGCACTGCAAACTGAAGGATGTTACATTATCAGATCTCTCCTAACACCTCTTTTTATCCATCTCTATTGGCATCTGATCGCCATCTACAAATAGCCTATTTTGTGAATGTTATTTTCCAACAGGTCTCCACCCTTTACATATTTTTGACACATTTCTATGAATCTGCCATCTTAGTTAGGTGGCTCTAAATCAAAACAGGTTTATTTATTATCTAGGCAGCTTTGTTCTACAATATAACTGCAAAAATAGTGCCTCCATCATTTGCTAAGTTACCATAGAACCATAGAACAATACAGCACAACACAGGCCCTTCGGCCCACCATGTTGTGCCGACCTTTAAACCACGCCTAAGACTATCTAACACTTTCTTCCCACATATTCCCCAATTTTAAATTCCTCCACATGCTTATCTAACAATCTCTTGAACGACCAACGTATCTGCCTCCACCATTACACCAGGTAGTGCATTCCATGCACCAACCACTCTCTGGGTGAAAAACCTCCCTCTGATATCTCCCTTGAACTTCCCACCCATTACTTTAAAGCCATACCCTCTTGTATTGAGCACTGGTGCCCTGGGAAGTTCTTGCTTTCTAGTGCACTTTCCTGGTAGAACCTACCTCTCCCCACAACGACTTGAACTACACATAAGCACCTCTGATGAAAATACAATTTGCCCCTGAAAAGGTGTACAAGCTTTAAAAAACTAATGAATTTTACTCTAAAATGAGCACAGCACCAAAATGAAAGAAGTGTTCTTTCTATGAATGTCTTTGTACAAGGAAATGTGCTTTCTTTTATTGAAATACCTAATAATTTGAAATCACAGACTAATCAAGCTGTTAGTCTTCTTAGACAGGTAAAGGGACAATGATTACCTTCTCACATCGATAAGTACTTTGCAACTGACAATCCTGCAACATTAATCATTGAAGCATTTGACTAAGTATCTTGTTACCCTGACCTTTAGATCAGAATTACAAAGGAATCCAGTCCAATCTAACACTTGTATCTGTCCATCTATGTTCCTTTGAACTGTATCATCTGAACTAGGCAACAGGGCTAGCAACACCAGCCAGGTAAAACCTCAATTACACTTCATGAGAGGGCACTGTTGCTGCTCCACATACTTCTATTTATTCAGCACTCTTCACATCCCTATACACATTGGGTAAGGCCCCACAAGGAAATGGACAGAGATTTTGTTTTTCATTTCTCTGGATCTAGACATCAGTGGAAAGGCCGGTATTCACTGGCCACCTTAGTTGGCCCTGAAAAGATGGTGGTGAGCCACCTTCTTGAACTGCCGTTGTCCTTATGGTGAAGGCACTGCTATAATACTGTTGGCTAGAGAGTTACAGCACCTTTCCCCAGAGATAATGGACCAACAATATATTTCCGAGCAGTACATTGTGCAAGTAGGAGGGAGACCTTCAGATGGTGGTGTTCACCTGCTCCTTCTGCCCACATCCTTCCTGGTGGTAAAAGTAGTGATTTTGGAAGGTGCTGTTGAAGGAGCCTGGGCAAGTATCTTCAGTGTGTTATATAGATGGTGCACACTACAGCCACTGTTTGCCAATGGTGAAAGGAATTAATATTTAGGGTGCTGACTGGGGTGCCATCAAGTGGACTGCCTTGTCCTGTCAAGATTCTTGAGAGTTGTTGAAGCTGTACACATGCAAACAAGCAGAAAGTATTCCATCATGGTCCTGATTAATGCCTTATAGATGGTGGAAAGGCAATGGATGTCAGGAGTTTAGTCACTCAACACTGGATATCCTACCTCTGGAGCAACACATACAAAATGCTGGAGAAATGCAGCAGGTCAGGCAGCATCTATGTAGGGAAATAGCCCAGTCCTGATGAAGGATCTCAGCCTGATCATTTTCCTCCATGAATGCTGCTTGTCCTGCTGAATTCCTCCAGCATTTTGTATGTGTTGCTCCAGACTTCCAGCATCTGCAGTGTCAGTGTTTCCATACCCTACCTCTGACCTGTTCTTATAGTCACAGTATTTAAGTTGCTGGTCCAGTTGAGTTTCTGATCAATAGTGACACTGAGGACATTGATGGTGAAAACTCAATGACTGTAATGGCATTGAATGTCAAGGGTAGGTAGTTAGACTTGCTCATCAGATAGTGTTGAGGGGATGTTTTCCTCTGTCCAACTGGTATTCTCTGACAATGGTAAAGCCGGGACTGGATTGGATTTGTCTCAGATATCATTCAAGAGCAAGAACTATAACACTATACATTTTATTTAATGGCTGATGAGAGATGCATTAACCTGTAAAGTTGTTATGTCCCTAATATCATCCCTCAAAAATAAAAGGTTGTGGCTCAAGGTCTGCTACAGAGCATATACAGAGCATATAATTAAGGTTGGTACTGTAGCATTGCCAGAGATGCAAACTTCTAACTTCTAAAAGTTAAGCCTGGATGCCTTTCAGCCAAAGGTACCACAATATTACTTAAAGAGCAGGACTGTTTGGCATCTTTCCTCTCAAACCAAAATACATAGTCCTGATGGAGGACGTAGAGATTGAGGGATGTGAGGAGAGATGGGTTTGGGGAAAACAATGCAACTTAGAAACCCAGAATTCCTGGCAATATTGCCAAATGCAACTGCAAGACTTGATTCGATTTGTGGAATTTTATTTTTCTGTGTCAGAGACTCGAAATGACTGCCGGGGAGAAGACCTGTGATAACAGCCCTTGGCCAGAGAGCTAAAAGAAGGGAGGGAGAAAAGGTGGAAAAGATTTTGAGACGTTTTCTGGACATGCAAGTTCAAATCCCATAATGGTACTCAAGGGCAACTTTAATTCACTTCACATAATTATTCATTAACTGAATATGGACATTGCTGGCAGTGAGAGCACTGATTGTCCATCCTGAATTGCCATTGGACTGAGGATTTAATGCCATTCAGGGCCTGTAGTCACATACAGGCCAGACTGGGTAAAGGATGAGAAATTTGTTTTCCTGATGGACATAAGCAAACAAAATAATGTTTTATGAAAATCCAGTAGTTTTGTAGTTTTTATTAGCAAGACCAGCTTTCATTCCAAATTTAGTTAAACACTTGAACTTAAATTATTCAGCTCCCATAGTGGGATTCACCTCTAGTTCAAATATCCAAAACTTTTCTGGTTTGACTGCTATGCTACTATATTTCATTATTCATATCCTTTCATGGTGGCCATGGACTTACTAGATTGCTGTAAGAGCCTATCACATTCACTAATGTCCTATAGTTCACTCTTCTTTCTGAGTTTGACATGTAAGTCACCCCAAGCCCAAAGCAAAGTAGCTGACTTATAACTGCCCCTCCTGTCACTTAACATGTCCCTCATTTCCTAGGCAGATGTTCTTTATCCATTCATGAGATGTGGGAATCCCCTGAGCATGCCTCTGGCACTAACTGTGGGATCTTAAAAAGTTCTTGAAATGTTGTTGTGGAAGAGCAACTTGGGCCAACATCAAAAACCGCATCTAACACCTTTCATCTGAACCATCGGACTTCAATCTTGAGCAGAAAGAATGGTCTGCCTTGAACAGGACCAGATCTGAGCAGGGCATGTACAGTCAACTCCTGCACTGCTGACATTGATAAAACAACCAAATGTGATGGAGGAACATTTTCACTATCACTGCCCAATCTAGTCCTCTGATGATTCATTATACTAAATTCAAGAAATAAATCCCAATACTTTGACATCCTCAACAACTCAAACATTAATGTTTAACCATATGGTAGAAGGGCAAACAAAAGTGTGGCTGTCATAGTTCCTGCTGACACAATTGCTATCACTCAGCTCATTATTTGTAAAAATCCTGTTGTTCCCAACATGAATGTCATCTCTTTATCTTTAGCTCAAAGTGTTACTTTTATCAGTCCTGGCAATCAAGAGCCTATGTCATCCACCCAACAAAAACAAAAACATTATACTTCAGTGCAATGTTTAAACTCCTCATTCCACCTTTCTGATCCTACTGAATTAAAATAATGAAAAAAAACTATATTTTTGTATGCTCAACAAGGTTCATTATTTTTCCAAATTATTTAAAAATTAGATTTTATTTTGAAAAAGGAACTTGAAGACAATGGAAATAGCACTTGAAGGTAAGTTGTGTTCCAAATTCACTGGGTTTTATAATTAGAAATAATTGCTGGTTTTGGATTTAATTTACCAATGCAAATACCAGACAGTGCAGTAAAGAAGCATCTTTTAATTGTTTTGTTGTAGGGTTGGCACGGAGAGAAGTTTTGAGTAGGTCTTTGTTTAAAGGTACAGCATTTATTCTGACCCAACTGACTTCTTTTTGAAATAAACTTTCTAAGATTTGACCCAATAATGACAAAGACAGCTGTAAGCCAAGTATAGGATATTTAATTATAAGCACTTATATCAAAAACATAATGCAACACAGTTTGTAGGAACTCAAGCTCCATTCTCTATCAACTGTCAGTTCGATATCAGGAGAGAAAAAAAGGAACAAATTTATATTTCTATCTCACTGTTTACAGTCTGAATGAAAAGCTTCTGAAGAGTCATCCCTACATCAGGTGCTCTCTGAGTGCAGTTTGCATGTTCTCCTGTGATGTGTGGGTTTCATCTGGGTACTCTGGTTTCTCCCATATCTCAAAGATGGGCAAATTAGTCGGCTAATTGGCCACTATATATTGTCCCTAGTGTAGGTGAGTGGTAAAATTATGTAGGGAGAATAAAAATGGGATTAATGTATGATTCATGTAAGTGGGTGTCTGATGATCAGCACAGACTCAGTGGGCAGAAGGGTCTAGTTCCTGCTGTATCTCTCCCAGACTTTTTGTAATTGCTGCTACCATGTGGCTGCAACATGGGAAAGTAGGGGCAAACAGTGTTGACACACACATCAATCAAGATCTTACTGAGTGGCAGAACAGGATTAAGGTCAGAATGGCCTCCTCCTAATTCTGCATCTCAGCTACACCCTTGTGCACAACGTTTCCAACTAAGACACCAATAAAGTAATGAATGCTCTGGAACCAGTGACCTGTAGGTACTGCAAAAAATGCTAGAAGTATTATTCATATGAGTTCAAACACCTGCAAGTACCACGTCAGGAATGACCCTCTCGACCTGCTGACTACAGCCAATGAAGCCAGATGTGTAATGAGTGAGACAAGATGTTACTTACTTGCATGAAATGACTCTAGATGCTGTCAGGTGAAAAGCAGCACATGTCTGACACAGGGCTAAAGTTAGTGCAGGAGAGGTTTTTACTGATGTATTTCAGTTAGTCAATGCCATACAGGCTGACTTAAAAGTCATCAAGTTTACTTCCTCTTCTCTGCTGGTTGCCTGTGAACCATGACAGTAATTTATATCAATCCAAAATGAAAAGTGCTATTTTATAAAATGAAAAGTGCTATTTCATTATATGAAATTCATTAAAACAGAGGCTTTTTTTTCCACTTTGCAACCATTCTGCTCCAGACTTAATCATACTTTGGACCTCGACTGCTCAGGACCCATCTTTGTGTTACTCCACGGTTGAGTGTGCTTGCACAGAGTGGAAAAACTTATGCTATGTGAAGGAAATTGACCACATGCTGAAGGACTGTGGCTGAATCATCACAGGTTGTCTTAGATTAATTACGTATAATCAGCCTGTATATTCTGGCCTCCCAGACAAAGAGAGAGCTGTTACTAGCTGAGCAGAGAGAAGATAGCAGTCAGAGGACACCAAAAATCTATAGCAGGGTCAAAGCCAAATGGCTGAAGTTGTACAGAAGCTTCTTCATGAAGGTAGCGGTTAATGAACATCACACCTGTGACTGTCTGTGGGGAAATGCACCATCCACGACCTGGACACCTAGTTGTTGGGATTGGTCTGGTCACCAGGGTGACTGAGCAGCATCCTGTAGACTCTGATGGGGGATGGACTGTCAAGCTGATCCTGAATTACCTTTGTACCAGTTGGTACATCCATCTCATTAAAAGATACAACATTCTTGGAGGGCTTAACAGGGTAGATATGGGGAGAATATTTCCCCTTGCTGAGAAGTCCAGAATTTGCGGTCATAATCTCAAAATAAATTATGAAGCATAGGATTGAAATGAGGAAAAAAATAAGCACTCAAAGGGTGGTGAATCTTTGGAATGTGGGCTGTGGAACCTCAGTCATTGACTGCATTCAATAGAATTCTGAATATTAGAGGAATCAAAGGATAAGGCAATGGAGCAGGAACACGTTAAGGTAGTGGATCAGCTATGATCTTGTTGAGTGATGGAGGAGGCCTGACAGGACAAATGGAATTCAGCTAATCCAATTCCTTATATTTTTAGGCACCAGGCTTGAGACCTGCAGCAAGGACAAGACTTTATATCAACGTTTGTTTGCCCACTGATCCATCGGCCCCTTGGTGGAGCAAATGATTATCAGAGCCACCATGCTCACTACTGAAATAGAAGCACGATCTTGCTAGATGGACATAAAAGGTTTGACCTTTCTGGCCAGGACAAGGCACAAGGTGTCCATTTATCACGCACCACCCGACTTTTTAAGTGTATGTATGTATATCAATGGAAGTGTGCTGCCTGTTATATTGAGAATAAACAGACAGGAAGTGTTCCTTGCATAGCAGTGGATAAATGCATATCTTTTGTTCTCAGGTTTGCTTACCCGTAATGGATGTGAAAAGCCACAAATGTTGTTGCTGCACATCTCCAGTGACCCACATCTGATTCTGATATTGGGTACTCCCTATGGATCTCATGGGCTTGCCCCCAAGGGTTCTATGGTTTCCTCCCAGGGCTGAATATCCTTCATTGTCATCAGAAGAATATGAGACTATCCAATGAGTCCCACATAATAACACCAACAACTTACACATATAGCGCACACCTTAGCATCTCAAGGCACTTCACATAAAATTACAGAATCATATAACCTGGTAGCAGGCCATTCAGCCAACTCATCCATGCTAACCAGTAGGCACCCTTCTGTATTAATCCTATCATCCAGTACTTGGTCCATAGCCCTCTATGCCTAAGCTATTCAGATGCTCATCTAGACGCTTCTTAAATGCTGTCAGTAACCCAGCTTCAGCCAATAGCAGACGCCACTCATTTTGTGAGGAAAGTCCATCTTTATATATTCTCTGAATCTTTTCCCCCTTATGTTTTAACTACCTCTGATGTGGGGAAAAGCTTCCTGCAGTCTTATCCCATCTATACCCCTCATAATTTTATC
>JARFYF010000069.1:9005227-9017364 GCA_030265395.1 Rhina ancylostomus
TATTCACTTGCTGGCTTATTAGTTATTTCCAGCAAGGGCTGTTGAACAGTGTCATATAGTCATACAGCACAAAACAGGAAATCCAAAGAATCTTCAACTTGAAATGTAAACTCTGAGTCCTTAGTTGTATAGTGGTTAGTATCCCTGCCTGTCATGTGGGAGACGAGGGTTTAATTCCCCACTGGGGAGGAACGAATTCTTTGGCAGGCACGGTTGTGTAGTGGTTAGCGTAATGCTTTACTGCGCCAGTGACCCGCGTTCAATTCTGGCCACTGACGGTAAGGAGTTTGTACGTTTTCCCCGTGTCTGCATGGGTTTCCTCTGGGTGCTCCGGTTTCTTCCCTCATTCCAAAGACGTACGGGTTAAGAAGTTGTGAGCACGCTATGTTGGCACCGGAAGTGTGGCGACACTTGTGAGCTGCCCCCAGATCACTTTACGCAAAGATGCATTTCTGTGTTTTGATGTACATGTTTCTAATAAAGATATCTCATCTTATCTTACTTCTGCTGAAGAATAACCTGAAATGTTAATTCTACTTCTCCCATTTCTAACAAAGTTCATCAACCTGAAATGTTAACTCCATTTCTCTTTGTACAGGTGCTTCCTGGCCTGCTAAATGTTTCCGGTATTTTTTTAATCTTTCTAATTCCGTGTGGTTGGCTACTTTGGGCAGGCCACATACCAGACTCCCAAAACTGACACTCTATTCTGAATACCATCATGGAAGAGGTTGCCAGGAGGACAGAGAAGATTCAAAGATGTGCTCATAACGTCCCCCACTGGGAATCCCTGACCTGTGACTGCTCAAAGCAGAGAAGAAGCATTTGGGATGACATGGAGAACCTTAAGTTCATGCATTGGGAAGACACAGATTTCTTTCCTAATTGGAGGAAGGAGCACACCACCTCGCATATAACCCAAACACTGCCCCATCAGGTACCTCCTGCCCAATCTGTGGAAGAGTCTGCAGTTCCCATATTAGCCACATCAGTCACCATAGAACCCACCAATCTAGAATAAAAGCAAGGCATCCACAATCCTGAGGGACTGCCCATGAAAGTAATATATCGTATATAATTAAGTAAGGAACTGTACTGTTAGAAATAAATATATTATTGTGTGTAGTGCATCCCTTGGTGGTGCACTAGGTTCTATGGACTGAGGATACATTGCATCATTCATCCGGCATATGGCCTGAAGGTAGAAGAATAAAAAGGTTGCTAAGCCACATACCTGAATCTGAAAGTCTAATAACCAATGCCCTGAAAAACAACAAGGCGTGATGTGTGGTGATGATTCTGTAAGGAAAGGAAAAAAGTTCAACATAGCACAAGGTGCAAGTTCTGAAATTAAAAATGAAATTCACTCTGGCGTGTGTCACTGATGACATTGCTATCCAAATCTGTGCAAAACTGTTTCAATGATGACAACAAAACATTCGGGAACCAATTAACCATGAGTGCAAGAGTGTTCTTGGACTTGAAATTCCATCATTCAAGGGAAAAGAAGTAGTTCCACAGACATCAGAAGGCATTGGTCCAATGGTAAATCCATAGACTGAAGAACAAACAGTGGATGGAAAACTGCAGAAGATCAAGCAAACCACTGATAACCATGACCGAGGTTCCAGAGCACAGTCAAGCACAAATTGCCATGGATCCAACCCAAATAGAATCAAGAATGAAGGGAACTTATCATGGACAAAGAAACAGGCAGCATCCACAGGAACAAACACGTTGAATAACTTCTTAACCATGACTCTCATTATTATGAGTGTCCTTGACTTTGCTCCACAGCAATTTATCCTGTCCAGCCCCACCACTATCCACAAATGCCAAAAAGTTGTAAAGAGTTGACTAAGAAATAACAAGACCTCAGGAGCAGACAGTTTCCTGGCTACAATTCTAAGACTTGGCTGGGAGGAATTTTCAGCCACAAATTCATCACCCAACCTCTCAAGAAGAGGACATGCCAAGGGACATCAGAGACACAACAATTCTGATCATCTTCAAGAAAGGAGTCAGATCTGATAGGGTTCACCACTTAGGGTTTGCCTGCTGTTTGCCACTGGGTTCTCCTGGTGGTCAAAGAGCTGCTCCCAAATGACAATGTAAATTCCATTGATCTAGAGGCATAATGGACATGACCTTCACTGAACATCAGCTCCAAGAGATATGCAGGAACATCATTGACCACCACATATGACCTTTATCGTCCTCACAAAAACCTTTCACTCCATCATTTGAGAGGGACTGTGGATTAACTTTTCAAATATAGCTGCTGGCAGAAATTCATCTCCATCTTACATCGGCTACATGATGACATGCAGGCCTCTGTCTTAAACAACAGGACAATAGAGACCCAGCCTCTTTGCAAACTGATGTCAGGAGAGGCTGCATCACCTCAATACATTTCAATCTTTCACACTACAACACTGCATTTTGTTTCCAACAAGCTACACTTTGGAATGGAGCTAAGGTACGGGACAAATAGAAAGTGGTTTAACTTACATTGCATGCACTAACAGAATCAAGGTCACCCTAGCCTTACTCATTGAACTGCAGTATGCAGACAATATTTGTGTTTGTGACATTCAAAGTTGATCACAGAAGCAAATAAGAGAATTGGCTTTGCATTTAACATTTGCAAGTCAAAGGTCCACTGTCACCTGGGTCCCAATGCACAACACCACTCATTATACACCCACCCAGTGCAATACAACTTGACAGAGGACTTCACAGTACAGCAGGCTCAGAGTGAGGGCTTGGTTGAGTGAAGGTGCTTTGGGGAGGAGCATCTGTGGCAACTTCTCCACACTAACCTTTGGTTGAACAGTAATTGCTAGTTTTATTGGTAATTGGTTTATCATTCTCACATGTACCGAGATACAGTGAAAAACTTTGTTTTGCATGCCATCCATATAGATCATTTCAAAACACAAGTACATTGAGGTAGTACAAGGGAAAAGCAATAACAGAATGCAGAAGTTAGTGTTACAGTTACAGGGAGAGTGCAGTGCAGGTAGATAAATAAAGTGCAAGGGCCATGACGAGGTAGACTGTGAGATCAAGAGGTCCGTTCAAGAGTCTAATAACAGTGGGATAGAAGCTGTCCTCGAGCCTGGTAGTGCGTCTTTTCAAGCTTTTGTATCTTCTGCCCGTTGGTAGGGGGGAGAGGAGAGAATGACCGGGGTTGGAAGGGTCTTTCATTATGTTGGCTGGTTTACCGACACACATTACTGCCAAACATCTTGCTAGTTGGTGGGAATTTTCAGTTTTACAGTCGACGCACAGTGCAGGAATGGAGGTTGGATTAGATTTTTTAGGTGCCCTTTCTGAATTAAAAGTATGACAGGAGAGCTCAGTTCTGGATGTTGTGTGGCTTGTGGGAATGCCGAGACACCGTTTGCTGTCAGACTACATCTGTGAGGAGTGCCTTCAGTTTGTCCCGCTCCAATGCTGGGTTTCAGAGTCTGAGTGCCAGCTGGAGGCATTAAGGTGCATCTGCAGGGCTGAGAGTGATGTGGATGGCCTGTTTGTAGAAGTGAGCATCCTGTAGCTTGATGAAAGGTGTTCAGAGAAGAGACAGAGGAGGGGAATGGTCAGCACTGATTCGGTGGGCTGAAGTTCTTGTTTCCATGCTGTATCTCTCTCTGGTGGGAGGCAGGTATGTAGTCAGGGAAACCCCAGAGTGCATCTCACTCCAAAACAGGTTCTCTGTATTGGAAAACGGTGGGGTGAATGTATCTGTAGAGAGTCCAGCCAGACCCACAGTGGGTGGGTCAGCTGAGAGGAGCAAGAGTTGAAGGAATTGAGCGAAAAAAACCAAACAAACTGCTGGAGGAACTCAGCGGGTCGGGCAGCATCTGTCGAGGGAAATGGACAGTCGACGTTTCGGGCTGAAACCCTTCATCTGGGCTGAAAGCTAGAGGGGAGGCGGCCAGAATAGAGTGAGGGGAAGGGGTGTGGCAAGAGCTGGCAAGCGATAGGTGGATCCAGGTGAGAAGGGGTGATTGGCAGATGGAGGACGGGAGAGTAGAAATAGTGACAAGAGGCTGGGAGATGATAGGTAGAAGCAACAACATGGGTGACCCAAAACGTCAATTGTCCATTTCCTTCCATAGATGCTGCCTCACCCACTGGGTTCCTCCATGGAGGAACTCAGCAGGCCAGGCAGCATCAGTGGAGAAAAGCAGGCTGTCAATATTTCGGGTTGGGACCCTTCTTCAGGCATCGTAGTGTTTTTTCATCTAGATTCCAGCATCTGCATCTCTTGTGTCTCGAAGAAGTTGAGGCAGGGGGTGGATCAGCCATGATCATACTGAATGGCAGGGCAGGTTTGAGGAGCCAGGTGGTCTTCACTTGCTCCAACTTTCCTACGTTCTTGTGGCAGAAGTGCTAGGAGACTCAGTTGATGGCTGCTTCTGTGACTATGATCGTGAATCCAGGGTGCTGCCAAGGTCAAGGATACCACAGAACTTTTGCAGGATGTTGGTAAACAGACACCGAGACTAACGACACAGGTTAAAAAGAGGGACAGGAGATAGAACATAGAACTGTACAGCACAGTCCTTCAGCCCACAATGCTGTGCCGAACTAATTAAATGCCTAAATAAACCAATCCTTTCTACCAACGCAAGGTCAGTATCCCTCCATTCTCTGCACATTCATGTGCCGATCTCAGAGTTTCTTAAACACCTCTATCATATTTGCTGCCATTTCCACCCCTGGTAGTATATTCCAGGCACCTGCAAAAAACTTGCCCCGCACATCTCCTTTGAACCTACCCCCTCTCATCTTAAACGCCTGCTCTCTAGTATTAGACATTATGACCCTGAGAATGAGATACCAGCTGTCTAGCTGTGCCTCTCATAATCTTGGAAACTTCTGTCAGATCTCCCCTCAGCCTCTGCCGCTCCAGACAAAACAACCCAAGTTTGTCTGACCTCTCCCCAAAGCACATGTCCTCTAATCCAGGCCGCATCCTGGTGAACATTTTCTGTACCCTCTCACATCCACATCCTTCCTGTAACAGGGCAGCCAGAACTGAATGCAATACTCCAGATGCGGCCTAACCAGAGTTTTATAAAGCTGCAATGTAACTTCCTGACTCTTGAACTCTGCCTTGACTAATGCTATAGGCCTTCTTTACCACCCTATCAACTTGTGCAGCCACTTTCAGGGAGCTCAGACCTGAAACATTAACCCTGTTTATCTCTCCACAGATGCTGCCTGACCTGCTGAGTGTTTCAAGCATTTTCTGTTTTTATTTATGGTTGAAAGGACAGGGTTGGCAACATTCAAGGGTGTGAATCGTCAAGACTGGGGGCAATGCAAAGGAGGAAGGGGCGTTGTAATATTGATTAAAGAGTCCATTACTGCAGTAAAGAGGGAGGATATTGCGGAAGGCTCTTCAAATGAGGCCATATGGGTGGGGCTTAAGAAACAAAAATGGGCATTTTATCACTGGGGGAGGGATACTGCAGTCCTCTCAACAGTCAGCAGGAGATAGAGGAGCAGAAATCTAGAGAGGTGCAAGAATAACAGATGTTATAGTAACAGGGGATTTCAACTACTAATGTTAACTGGGATCGCCTAGGTGTAAGAGGCTGAGGGTGGAATTTATAAAGTGAATCCAGGAGAGATTTTTGAGCCGGTATGAAGATAGCCCTGCTGGAGAAGGACCTAATCTTATAGCATGTACCTGGGAAAATGGTTAGAGTGTAAGAGTTTGGAGCATTTTAGAGATGGTGATCGGAACTCTGAAATATTAAGATAGTTATGGAAAAGGGTGGACTGAGGTCATGATTTGGGGGAAGGTGGATTTCAATGTCAAAAGATAGGATTTGGCAAAAGTAGACTGGGAGATCAATTGGAGATAAATCGATATCAGACAAGTGGGAGTTATGGAAAAGTGAAATAGTGAGAGTTCAAAGCCAATATGTTCCTCTCAGGGTGAAAGACAAGGACAGTAAGTCCAAGGAACCCTCGATGTCAGGAGGTATCAAGGACAGGATGAAGAGAAAGAAGGAAGCATATGGCAGAGTTGAAATAGGACTATAGAATGATAAGAGGCATAGATCAAGAGGACAGTCAAGAGACTTTTTCCCAGTGTGACAATGGCTAGTATGAGTGGACATAATTTTAAGGTGATTGGTGGAAGATATAAAGAGGATGTCAGGGGTAAGTTTTTTACGCAGAGAGTGGTGGGTGCGTTGTGCTGACTGCAGAGGTTGTGGGGGCAGATACATTAGGGACATTTAAGAGACTCTTAGACATATAAATGATAGAGAAATGGGGGCTCCATGGGAGGGAAGGGTTAGGTAGATCTTAGAGCAGGATAAAATGTCGGCACAACATTGTGGGCCGAAGGGCCTGTACTGTGCTGTAATCTTCTATGCTCCAAAGTGTAGGAGAGCGCTTAGGAAATAAATTGGGCGGGGGAATGCAAAGAGGGGCATAAATATCACTGGTGGGCAAGATTTCGGAAAATCCCAAAGCATTTTATATTAAGGACAAGGGGATAAACAGGGAAAGAGTTGGTACCAAAGGGACAATCTGTGAGTGGAGCCAGAGGACATAGGTGAGATCTTAAATGAATACTTCTCATCTTTATTCACTAAGGAGAGGGGCATTATGGTTGGAAAGCTCAGAGAAGGGTAGGTTGAATTTCTAGAACAACTTCGTGTTAAGAGGTGTTAGATGTCTTAGCAGACTTAAAGGTGGATAAAACCCCATGGCCTAATGAGGTATATGCCATGCTGTTATGAGAGGCAAGGGAGGAGATTGCTGGGGCCCTGACAGATTGTAAACTCTGTTGGCCACAAGTGCGATATTGGTTGACTGGAGAACAGAGGATTTATTCAAGAAGGGCAGCAGGGATAAGTCAGATAACTACAAGCCTGTGAGTCTAAAGTGAATTGTAGGGAAGTTATTGGGGAAGAATATTCTGAGGGACAGGATTAATCTACACTTGGGAATGCAGGGGCTAATCAATGAAGGACAACATGGTGATTTTTGTGTAACCACTTTGAAATTTTTTGAAGCAATAACAAAGTATATTGACAAAGGCACTGCAGTTCTGTAGTTGACATGGACTATATGAAGGTTAAATGTAACATCTCCAAGTTTGCACATGACACGAAAGTGTGTGGGAGTGTGAACTGTGAGGAGGATGCAGAGAGGCTCCAGTGTGATTTGAACAGGTTGAGTGAGTGGGCAGGTGCAGCGTAATGTGAATAAATGTGAGGTTATCCACTTTGGTGGCAAAAACAGGAAGGCAAATTATCATCTGAATAGCAAAAGACCAGGGATGGGGGAGTTGCAGTGAGACCTGAGTGTCTTTCTGCACCAGTTGCTGAAGATAAGCATGTCGTGCAGCAGGAGGTTAAGAACGCATGTGGTATGTCAGCCTTCATTCTGACAGGATTTGGGCACAGGAGCAGGGTTGCCTTCAGCAGACCACACCCTTGAGTATTATGTGCAGTTTTGCTCTCCTTATCTTCAGGAGAATGAGAAGGGACCCTGTAGGAACCTACAAAAACCTAGGAAGTTCCTGATAGGGTCATCCAGGGCCAGGAGTCACAGAGTAAGGATACGGGGTAAGTCATGTAGGAGTTGAGGAAAAATTTCTTCACCCAGAGGGTGGTAACCGGTGGAATTCTCTACCACAGATCATAGTTGAAGCCAAATCATTCTCTAACTCCTCCTTGAATATAGTTATAGCACTTTGGGCTGCAGGGATCAATGGAGATGGGGAGAGAGCAGGGACTGTGCTGAGTTTGGATAGAGTCATGCAGCATGGAAACAGGCCCTTTGTACCACTCTGAACATGGCAACCATCAAGTACCCATCTATACTGATCCCATTCAGCAGCCTCCTATGCCTTGGTGGTTCAAGTGCTCGTCTCGAAGTGCTGGTCTTGGATTTCCCCATCAGATGATCAGTCATGTTCAGAATGGCGGAACAGGCTTGAAGGATGGAACATCATATTTCTGCTCCTAACTCCTGTGTTTCAATTGAACACCCACCACTGTTATAAAACACACATTCTTTGCCCTTTTTTTGCCCTCCTAACTACTTTTTTAAGTATCCCCCAACAACTTGTTCTGTCTCTGGATGTTAAGGCCAGGCTAGGCATGCTCTAGATGTGTTGAGCCTAAGACATGATCACATTTTAAATTCTAATGATTTATAGCTACAAAGCACTGATTGGTTGCTTCAATCTGTGACTTTTCATTTTGGTTTCAAATGCTTTTGTTTTCAAATGTTTTGCTAAACTTTGCTTTGGAAGTGCCTTCTGCCATTTTCCAGATTTCACACACAGTTATCATTTAACTTTTATCACTGAGCTGCTGGGGCAAACTTGTTGTGCTCAAAGGAAACTTCAACAAGCCTGAGACATCCATGCATCTGCCGTTGAAAGTGGAGCAATAAACAATCTGCTGGAGGAACTCAGCAGGTTGAGCAGCATCTGTGAGGGGGAGAGGAATTGTCGATGTTTTGGGTTGAAACCCTGCATCAGGACTGAGTGGATAGATGTTATAAAGAGGAGAGGGGGAGTGGTGAGACAATGAGCCAGTAGGTGATTGGTGGACCAAGGAGGGGTGAAGGGTGGCAGGCATTCTTCCCCCCCCCCCCCACAGATGCTGTTTGACCCACTGAGTTTCTCCAGCAGGTTGTTGCTCCATCTTCAGCCTCTTGTGCCTCCCCTCTTACAGTCTGAGACCTAGTGAGTACAGACTACACTGCACCTGGTCCATTGCTTTGCTGCTGGACTCCACACGGGGTCCACTGGCAGAGCCCAGGCTTGGTTAACAGGCTATTCTACTACTCAGACCCAGTTTAGCTTCTGGTCTTAGGGACCAGGAGGGAGAGGAGAGGAGGTGAGTTACCAGCTTGGTTTAGTTTAATGTCTTTTAATTAACTTTTATTTCTAAAATTTAATAAAAATTTAGACCATTTACTTCAGTTACAATAGTTTTAAATGACTCTGAGAGACATGCAAAACAAAAACTGTTTAAAATCCCTAATAGAAACAGAAAATGCTGGGAACACTCAGCAGGTCAGGCAGCATCTGTGGAAGGAGAACAGAGTTAACGTTTCAGGTGGAAGACCCTTCATCAGAACTGGGAAAGCGAGGTAAAGGTAACTGTAAGTTGCAGAGGAGGTGGGAGGGGTGGATGTGCCAAAGGGGACATCCGTGGTGGGAAAATCAGCTCATATGGGTAAATGGGGCAGTTATGGGGTGAATGTGCTTTTTTTGAGTTGTGTGTTGCAATTAGCAGCTCTGTGTTACGTGTTGGTAAAGGCAGGGTCTGTGTTGTGTGTTAATGACAGGTCCTTGTCATGTGTTGCTAATGGCAGGTCTGTGCACGTGTTGCTAAGAGTAGATTGTGTTACGTGTTGCTAATAGTGAGTCCGTGTTACGTGTTGCCAACAGCAGCTCTGTCTTGTGTGTTACTAATAGCAGAGTTGAGTGTTTCAGCATTTTCTCTTTGTATTTCAGATTTCCAGCATCTGCAGCGTTTTGATTTTCATTTACTGTTTAAAAAAATCCTTCATGGCATTGGGAGCAGGCAAAGCACAACGGCAGCATTGCCTTCTTTTGAAGCCTGTCAGGGCTGTTCCGGGGTGGGACTCTGCACTGCACTGCCTGATGCTGAAGGGGTGTCTGAACCTGGCCTTGACTGTATCGTCGATTCCCCACTCTGCTAGGTGGCTCTCTGAAAGTAATAGAATTTTATTTGATAAAGACATGTGATGCGAACAGTAACCTGGACCCAGAGTACTTAAGTAGCTATTAACTAACTACAAAGATCTGCCAATACAACACGTATTTAAGTAAACTGCCTGGGATATTGGTATTTCAATTAAGTCCTTGGACATCTGCTCGGTACCTGCATTGACATAACTGAGCTGAAACCGTCTTTTGAGTGAAGCAGGTGTTTGAGTGAACCTGTGTAAGTTTGTTACTCAGCCTAGTTTTAGGTCTCATTGGTCTTTACCTGGAGTTGGTCTTCCCATCATCCAGTAACCAAGAATCCCAGAATCCAAGAAAATAGGACTAGGAGTAGGCCACTTGGTCCCTCAAGCCTGCCCTGCCATTCAATATGATCATAACTGATCTCCTCTAGGTCTCATCTCCTCTTCTGTGCCAGAGCCTCATAGCCCTTAATCCCCCGATCCTTCAAAAATTCATCTACCTCAAACTTAAATACTCATTGTGATCCAGCCTCCACAACTCTGTGGGGCAGAGATTCACCGCCCGCTGTGAGACCAAATTTCTATGTACCTCAGTTTTAAATGACCGCCCCCTTATCTTGAAACTGTGTCCCCTTGTCTGAGTCTATCCCACTGGTGAAAACCTCTAGCCTGCCAAGCCCCCTTAGGATCTTGTATGTTTCAGTAAAAATCACCCCTCATTCCTCTGAATTCCAAGGAATACCAACCCAGCCTATTGAGCCTCGCTTGGTAGGACAATCTACTCATCCCAGAAGTTAGCATGGTGAATCTGCTTTGGACTGTCTCCAAAGTTTGACCGAAGTCTGCTATGATTGACTGGAGGCAGTGATTGTTTGAGATAGTGATTGGCGGCCTTGATTCATGTGATTGCCGAGATTCGCTGGAAGTTATGATCACGGTGTTTGAAGCTGTAACTGGAATTGCATCATAACCCATTGGAATTTGCAGCACAGAGGAAGCCATTTTGCTATAAGAGAGCCATTCCACCCAATCCCAGCTCTCCATCCTTGTGGATAAGGGCACCAGTACATATCCAAATATATTTTGCATTATGCTACCTTCACCCCTCTTCCTCGGCAGTGATTGTCTGAGTCATAGAGTCGTACAGCACTGAAACAGGCCCTTTGGCCCAACTGGTCCACCCTGACCAAGATGCCCATCTAAGCTAGCCCCATTTGGTCCACATCCCTTTCCTATCTATGTATCTATGCAAGTGCCTTTTAAATGTTATTATTGTACCTACCTCAATATCTTCCTCTGGTAGTTCACTCCATATACAGACTGCCCTCTGTGTGAAAAAGTTGCCCCTCAGTTTCCTATTGAATCTTTCCCCTCTCCCCTTAGACCTATGCCCCTGATTCCCCAACCCTGGGGAAAATGACTGAGTGCATTCACCCTATCTATGCCCCTCATGATTTTATACACCTCCATAAGATGACCTCTCAGTCTCCTATGCTCTCAAGGAATAAAGTTCTAGCCTGTCCCATCTCTCCCTATAACTCTGTCCCTCAAATCCAGGCAACATCATTGTAAATCTTTTCTGCACTCTTTCCATTTTAATAACATCTTTCCTACAGCAGGGTGGTCAAAACTGAGCGCAATACTCAAGTGCTGCCCCCCCCCAGCATCCTGTACAACTGCGCCATGACCTCCCAACTTTTATACTCTGCCTTAACTGATGAATGCCAGCGTGCCAAAGGCCTTCTTCACCATCCTACCTACTTGTGACTCCAATTTCAGGAGGCCACTACCTGAACTCCAAGTTCCCTCTGTTCTACAACACTCTCCAGGGCCCTAGAGTTCACTGTAAAAGTGCTACCTTGATTTGACTCTCCAAACTCCAACACCTCGCAATTATTTGTATTATACTCCATTCACATCTTCCTGCCTTGTAACAATGCATACCTTTCAAAAAACACAATTGCCTATGAGATACATTGGCCTCAAAATCCAGCTGCTGTGGTGCCCCTTGTTAGGATGCCTTCTTTGCCATGTTTGCTCCAATGCAGCAAGCATCGCCTGCAGACCTGTTGCATGATTCTAGGGTGAGTCGAGCTTGCCCCACATTGGTCGGACCATTAACAGATGCGATAAATATAAATGAAGAGTAGGCAGTGAATGGTGTTGATCAGTGTGCAGTGTTGATTTGATATTTTTCCTAACCTGAAGTTCAATCTTACAGCTGGCAGCTCCCTTAATCTTGCACAGCTGAAAACATGTTTGGGTTCAAGAAACATTAAGTGAGCATCTACTACCTGCAGTTAGTTGTTGCATGATGTCTACTGGCTTGTTATGTTTTGGGTAAAGTTTGGATGTTTCTCGAACTCTTCAAAGTTGCTGAGGCCCACAAGAATGATATGCAGATGCTGAACGATCTCAAGATTCAGCACAAG